>LOJH01056336.1:0-11721 GCA_001685095.1 Ellobius talpinus | reverse complement strand
GAAAGAAAGAAAGAAAGAAAGAAAGAAAGAAAGAAAGAAAGAAGAAAAAAAGAAGGAAAGAAAGAGGAGAGAGAAAAAAATGAGCAGCGGTGAGAGGCACTGAAAAATGAAAGCCCTTTATGATGCCCCTGTTTTCCCATGCCTTGGCTGTGAGGAAATCTACTTAGTAGACTGTTTAGGAAAATAAGCTTACTTGTCTTAGATTAGAATGGTTAGTTGGCTTGCATCCACGATATAATTAATTTATGAGAAAATAATGCCTTCTCCCTTGACCCTTAGTTTTATTTCTCACAGATTTGGAAGTTCCAGTTCATGATAATTAGGCCCTACTCCCTTGGATCTATGGCATTTGGTAGAAAAAGTCGCTCACGTTATCTCCAGGAAGCAAACAGAAAGAAGAGTTCCCAGGATTTCATTGGTAAGCATGTTTTCAGTGACCTAAAGACCTCCCACAAGAGCCCTCCTTCGGTTGCTAGTAAAGGCTTGTTTCATGTTTAATGATGTGGATATCTGTGTGCCGTGGGGGTTATTTGCATGTAAGTGCAAGTGCTGGCAGATGCCAGAGGCATCCAAGCTCCTGGAACTGGGGTTACAGGTGACTGTGGATGCTGGCAATCAAACAGGGCCTTCTAAGAGTGTAGGATGTGTTCTTAACTGTTGAGCATCTTTCTAGCCCAGATCCCAGCTCTTAAAGTTTCTGCCTCCTCCTGACAGTGGCACTCTGAGGACCAAACCTTAAAATGCTGTCCTTTTGAAAGTATTCAAGAGCCAATCTAATACGGGTTCTAATGAAGTGATTATAAATTCCCATTGACACCTGAACAGAACAAATGTGCCTCACTGTACATTTTTCTACTAGCCATTGTTTAGAGAAAATGTGGCAGGGCTCTTTATATTACTCTCCTCTGCATTCACCTTTAGTATTGCCCCTCATATTTAGTATATGAGCTATTTCTAAAGGTCATACAGTTTCTGATTCATCATTAATAGTGCGAACACTCAATGTCATTTCTCTTTTGTTCATTTTCATTCTTCCTTCCAGCTTCCCAGCTCTCCTAAAGTGCATAAATAAATATTGCCAATCTTTCATCTTTTGTCCTATGACATAGCACTTATTGACTATTATCAAAATAGAAGCTCCACGGCAAATGGAGGGGAATGGAGTGTGCTGGAAAGACACTTTTCTTATGAGTTCAGAGAGTCCTGAAACTCAAGGTCACTTCTTAAGATAACCTGATTTTTTTTTTAATTTTAAGCTACAAAAAAAGTGAGGACACTGACCTCTAAGTCAGAGCTTGGAGGTTTGCTCTTAAGTCCTTCTGCTCTTCATCCCGGGCTCTGAGCACCTTCCCCCATGTGTGTCTGTGTGTCTGTGGGTATGAGTAAGTGTGTATGGATGGGCACGTGCATGTGAATGCCAGAGTTCAACCTTGGGTATTGTATCTCAGGAGCTGTCTACCTTCCTTGGTTTTTTGTTTTTAAAATTTATTTATTTATTTTATGTGTATGAGCATTTTGTTTACGTTTGTACGTGTGCCAAGTACATACTCAGTGTCCACAGAGACCAAAAGAGGGTATTCGAGTCCCTAAAACTGGTCTTACAGAAGGTTGTGAGCTCCCAGGTGGGTGCTAGGACCTGAATTTGGGTCCTCTGCGAGAGCATCGCCTACTGTGAACCGCTGAGCATTGTTTCCAGCCCCTGGCTCTTGATTTTATTCATTTGTTTTCTCTGACACAGTGTCTTGCATTGGCCATGCCCTCACCGACTAGGCTACACTGGCTGACCAGTAAGCACAATGGATCTTTCTGTTTCTCCCTCCTTAGTACTGGTATTCCAAGTGTCTGGCAGCTCTTCTATGTGGATCCTGGGCTTGAGCTCAGGTCCTCATATGTAGACAGCAAGCACTTTACTTTGCCCAGATGGGATATCAGATTTTTCTGGTACCCATTTGAAAATGAAAATCATTCTAGAGATGCATGAGGCTTTCCTTCTCCTGACACGGTATCAGACTTGTTTGAAAATGACAGCCTTTCTGTTTATCTTTGTTTCCGTTTTCCCTCTAGTCTAAAATGAGTAGGCTTTGAACACAGTGACACACACACCCACTTCAACTTCCACCTCTCGTAGACTCTGCTTCCCAAACCTAAACAAATGCAGGTTCCTTTTCTCTATTTCCCTAGCATTAATCTGTCTTGGTATATAAGGTGAGGGTTCCTTAAAATACCTGAAGGAAAACAGAGAGAGAAATAGACAGTTGTGAGTACTTTTCCATACTTATCAAAACCTATTAGTTTTTGCCACCTGAGAAGACAGGCTTAGTGGAGAAGAAAAGAACGTCCAAGCCAGGCATCCCAGACTCAAAGCATGGTTCTTTCATCTACGAGTGGCACAGATTTGGACAGACAAATCTAAGCTTTTTGTGTGTGTGTGACTTTTTTTCTATTTAGTTTGTGTGCGCATGTGTGTGTGCGTGCATGTGGGTGTGTGCATGATGTGTGAGGGTGGGTGTGGGCCTCACACTGCATGTGAGCATGCAGGCCATAGTATACCCATAGAGAGCAGAGGGCTTGTGGAGTAGATTCTCTGCTTTTTCCTTTATGTGAATTCTGCAAGTGAAGCTTGGGTCTTCAGCTCACTCAACAACCTCCTAGGGCCCTGTTCCATGATTGTAATGGAGGTTTTTGGATTTTTGGGTGACTTTTTAATTAACTCTTAGGGTAATTTTAAAGAGTGTGCAAAACGTATGCGTTGCATTTGGCATGGTGTTTGAGATATTGCTACTCAACGAAGAGTCCGAGAGTCGTGAGGCTACCTCGCTTCAAGAGAGGCCATAGTAGACACTAGTCACACTAGACATGCGTGAGAAAGCCGTTTCAGCCCTTGGGGAAGAGTTGGAGGCTACACAGTCAGTTATAGATCTAGAAACTCCGTCCTGTGCTCATTCCTAGTTAGTCCTTCCGACTGCAATATTCACAGATTCCAAAAGCTTTTGTTTTCCTGGTTCTTACCGCTTCACTCACACAATTCTTTTTGTTCCATCAATGGTGGATTTTTTTTCTAGTGTTTCCACATCCAAGATCTATTTGGAATCTGAAATGTATTCTGATCTGCCTCCGAGTTTACACTTTCTCCCTCAGTTTCAATTATGAACACACAGTCAGGAGGAAAGGGGGGGAAAAGCTCTTAGGGATTATTTTTAGCTCCTGATTTCTTTACAACCTTGAGTTCTTCGTTCTTTGTGTAATTAACTTATCAGAAGAAGGGAGATGTTGAAAGCCATTTCCTCTGAGTACCACAGATGCTGCAAAGAGGTTGTAGGAAGTCGCAGCAGTAGGAAGGGGATTGCTGAGCTTGGATTTATTAGAAAGCAAAATAAACAACATGCTGCATGCTGACTTCACCCTCATTAAACATTCATACTGGAAACGCTTACCTTGTGACAGCCGAGATGTTATCCTCCTTAGAAAGAGAATGGGGAAAAGGAATCCCTAGGCCAATGCATTGCAGCTTGTGTTTCACGGCTAGGGAAAAGCAGTGTTGTGTAAAAGTTTTTAATATGCCAGTCTAAGCAGTTTGGCCTTCAACCGGTTTGAAACACCTGCAAGTGGGATGTGATGGTGGTGAGGGAGGCATCCGGAGACTTGCACACCAGCGTGCAGAGAAATATAAATAAAAGCCTAAAAGCCGAACGGGCCTTTATGCTCCATCTATTGTGCGATGCCAGCCCACAAGGCTGTTAAGAGGATTAGCGCTAAGGCTGCATGAACTTTGAAATAGCCCAATGAAGCTTAGGAACTTTCCAGTTTAAATTGGTCTTCAGCAAGACCTCCTTGATCATCAGGAATTTGGCAGCTCAGATCCTGCCATTGTCTGGCAGCAGGGCTGACCTCCCGGGTGTCAATCCTGTCATATCCCTTTTTATTCTAGGCAGAAGAAAAGAAAAAGCTGAAGGGGCGGGGATTATCATAGAGGTCAGAGTGGAAGCCGAAATCAGAAATAATATTCTTTCGTAGCTTTCCCAAATTAAAGAAAATGCTGTTAGAGTCAACCTGAAATCATTTTTGCTGCCATTTAATCTAGAAGGCATCATGTTATTTCCTTATATAGAAGCAGGCATCAGCTCCTGTAACTGTTGGGAAAGAGTTTGAAAAAGAATGAGAACAAATTTCCGGTAAAGCGACTCTTAACCACAGGTCCCGAAACCTTTTCCTTTGCGATAGCAAAACTGACACCAAGTGAAGGGACTGGTGAGAGGAAAGAAGCCAGGGTCCTCCATCCGGGCCCATAGTCGCCTCCGCTGAGCAGTGAATGCCTGCAGAGCCACCTCCAGATGTGGTATGCTGCCAGGTTTGGGCATTGCAGGGTCCACGCGACTAAACAACTCATGGCACAGTTGCAGAATCAGCATAAATCGCAGAGCGTGAAAGCTGAAAAACTGCATTGGTTCCAAAGGCAGGGTTCCAGGGCCTTTTGCTGAGGATGCCAAGGATGATGAAATAAATTTCCATTAGCTGAGGAGCAGCTGCAGACTGGAGTTGCCCAAGCCTCTCTTGGGTGTCGTCTGAAGACCCTACTTCTCTTTCAAGGGTATCAGATAGCAGGCACCTTTCTTTGTCCGTACAAGGAGGGAAAAGTGTGAGAACTGTCTCATCACTTGATCCAGGGCTATGTCATCCCCACAAAACACAAAACCGGTGGCTGGGAACAGTGGTCAGTCCAGCTCAAAGGATGCTAGAGGTGGAGCTGCGGGTCAGTAGGAAAGAAAGCTCCCATTTTTGAACAGGTTGTTTTCCATGAAGTGGGGATGGCTAAGAAAAAACATTTTAGAAGACAAAGCTAGAAAAGGAGAAAGAACAAAATGTTACCATGATCATTTGATAGCTTGGCCATGTTAACCGAGAAACAGCAGGCCCTAAGTTGGTATCTCTTTCCAGCCAGTGGGTTTGTTCTACATCTCCCGATCTGTGACCATAGTACTAAGTGAATTCATGGGAAAACCAGGAGCCGATCTGACAAAATAGAAAACCAGTTGTAAAAGTAATGAATATTTCAGTGGAAAAGAGATTGTATTTTTAACGAACTGATTTCTCAGCTGAAGGATACAGAATGCGGGCTCCGTTGCAGGGGACAGAACACTGACGCTCACCGCAGATGTGGTTTCCTTCATACTACAGCATGCCAAAGGTGCTGCTGAGCCCATTCAGCTGCAGAGCCCCGCAGTGCGGCTGTGTGTTACAGCGCTTGTTACAGGGTCTTTGGAATACTGGTAAAAACAATATTCCCCTTGAATCAAAACCAGCAAATAAACTAGTTGAGTGCAGTATGGCACAAGGTATACTGGAAAATGTATAAATACCTCAGAGAATAATGGGAGGAAAGTTATCTAATAAATTCTACTTTTATTTAGCACCTAGCACCTTTACCTGCCCCCAGTTTTTTTTGTTGTTGTTTTGTTTTGTTTTTTGTTTTTTTGTTGTTGTTTTTTTTTTAGTTTGGACCTCCAGAGAAGCCCAACTCACTAGGTAATTCTGAGTTTCTAGCCTTCAGTGAAATACCCAAGCTTTCACCTGGGTAAGCATGTGTATGCATTTGCATGTGTGTGTGCATACACGTGTATGTAAACACATTATGGTAGCCAGAGGTCAAACTCTAACATCATTTGTACTCAGCACTTTAACGACTGAGCAATCTCCCTGTCCCGACTCGGTCTTCTGAAGGTGTCGTCACTAGGCTATGTGACTTCCAGTCAGCACGGTGAAGCTCCCCTGGGCTTGCTCTGGCAGCCTTGACCTAGCCCAACAATTCTGCAAGATCAGCAGCTAAGTAAGGTTGACACAAAGTCATGAACCTACATATACAAAGATAGAGCCCTGCTCCACAACCAGCAGCAACCAGCCCTGGAAACTCACCCCTGATTTGTAGTAATCACCCTCAGAAACCATGTATAATGCAACAGCTATCCCAAAGACCATGCTAGAATTCCAACAGTTCAAATAATTTTCACAACAACTGGCTAAAATTGCCAAGATTTGGTTAATTAGACAGCTTTTCTAATTGTTGGCCATATTTTTAAGTGTGGGCTAGCCAGAGAAATCCAAATATACAATATAAAACAATCACACAGGAGACCCACTTTTGATTTGCCCACCTACATTGGCCCCATGCAAGCCCTCCAATCACACCTGAAGCCTTTCTTTATTTTCACCAACTTTCCAGCTCTAGGGAGTACCTTTGAGTCCTTGCCAACACAAGGGCTGCTGGTTAATTACCTTGCTCTAACAAGCTCTGAATATGTAGCCTTTGCTTGTTCCCATTTGATTCACTTCTACTTATTTCTACAACCAGTGCTTCTTAAGAAAAGGCATATTTTTTAACCTTTAAACTAAAATAGCATTTCACCATTCCCCCTTCCTTTTTCTCCCTCCAACTCTTCCCATATACCCCCTTTCTATCTGTCTGTCTCTCTCTCTCAAATTTATAGATTTATTGCCTTTTTGTATAATTGTTGTTACACATGCACAACACACACACACTCACTCACTCCTAAATGTATAAATGCTACTTGCTCCATTTTATATTACTTGCATGCATATGATTTCAGGGCTGCTTATTTAGTCTTGGCTGTCCAGTTTGGGCTTCTCTTCCCTGGGGAAGATTGTCTCTTCTTCTCTCTGCATTCCTTAGTGGTCTGTAGTTCTTTGTCTGGTGTTAAGGCTTGACTCCCTTCTATGCTAGCATGTCTGTTGGTATTATTGCTTCATTTACAAGATAGTCTTTAAGAAGTCTTTGTTTAATCTTTGTTAATTTTGGAGAAGAAGGGCCATATTATTGAAATGTATCCACTTGGATACATCTTAAATGTATCAGGAAATCAGAACAAACCCTATGCTTGGGATTCATACAGTGAGCTTGCATGACATCATAAAAACAGAAGTCATCCTGCATACATATATTTTAAAGGGACTGCTAAGAAAAGGCATGGATCATAGAAGATTTGGAATGCTGGGATGAAAGGAGAAATACTCAAAGGGGAGAGAGTCACTGCTACTCTAAGATCAGAGAGCCACCACTAGCCCTTGACGTGACTTTGTAAGGGCTTAACAGCTCCTACTCTGATGGACCCACCCCACTACTGAGCAGAAAAATGAGAGGTATAAAGACACCAACCCACCACAATTATTGGTACCTGTGGAAACGTTCACACTTTCTCTAGAGTCTACTGAAACATACTAGCAAGGACAGCTCATCAAGAGAATAGGACAATAAAATATATTAAGATACATAAATATAGGGGGCAAGTGAGAAGACAAAGAACGGACTTGATGGGTGCAATAGAATCTTTCTTCACAAGGAAGAGGGAACTGTGGACTGAGAGTATCTAAAGGAGCAGTAACTGAAGTGAACAGAGAGCAAAGGCAGCAAATGCTGGCCTCCAAACCAACTCTGCTGCTACTGTCAAAGCATCCAGAGAGAGACTCTACCTTGATGAGGTTACCGAATGCCAACCAACATCAGGATGTGTTATTTAAACCTGGTCAGCATATGAGAAGGAAAAAGATAAGACAAAATCCCCTGACCTTTTAGAGTCAAGGAAGGGGTGAGAATAATGCAACAAAAAAGTGGTATTAAGAAAAAAGAGGCACAGTTGGGGGAGGGGAGGAGGTACAGAACTGAGATTGGAATTTCAATGTACAAATGGGAAAAGGCTTTACAAAAAAGAAATCCTCGAGCAAGGACTCAAAGGTGAATTAGGAAGTCGTCTGAACACCAGGAGTGCGCCAACCAGGGAACACTGCAGAATCAAAGGTTTTGAAGGAAAATATACAAAGTCAGGGAGATTAGAAAGAAAAGCAAAGATTTCATTATGAAGGCCCCAAGGGCCAATGAACAGTGATGTCTTAAGAGTACAAAGAGAAGAAGCCAGTGATTTTAGTTCCAAGAAAGACATGATCTGAGTTAGGGTGTTATGAATGATTCTGGATACTATGTACATGGATAGAGAGGACACATGGGATTGCCATGGGGAAAGTCAATGAAGGAAGTCTATTCAGGGTACCATTGCAATAACCAAGGGGGAAGATGCCTGTAATGACTAAAGCAAATGTCAAATTGGTGAGATAGTCCTGTGGACCGGCCTGTGGAAGATCTGTCTTACATGAATTAGTGGGAAGACCCACCCATTGTGGGTGGCACTGGTCCCTGACTGGATCCTGGACTGTATAAACAGTGAAAGGAGGATGATACGGCTGCCTCCGGACTTGCCTTTCTGCCATAGCAGACAGTATCTTGAACTGTGAGCTGGGACAAGCCCTTTCTTCTTTAAGTGGTTTTTGTCAGAGCTTTTTATCCTGGCAACAGGAGACAAAAGCTAGACTACACCAAGGCAAGGCCCCAGAGTAGGTGACCGTGGAAGTGCTGGACGCAGTTTGTTCACACAAATAGGAAAGGACATGACTCAGCCTAGGCAGAATTAGCCTGCAGCCTTTAACTGGAAAACCATTTCAAAACAGCCTTCATCGTGGCATGTCAGCCCTGTTACCTTCAGGCCCACATGTTGTTCCCTAGTCCTCTTCATGTGTTGTGGTCTGTGCCTTCTTCCTGCTTCATTTTGGCTGCACAGATTTTGCTGTCATCATTAATGAGACAACTGAATTTGGTCTTTTATTTGTTTGTGGTTTTATGTCCAGATGAAGGTTTTTTTTCAGAAAGTTATGTTGTGATTCCTTATATACAAATACATGCATAGTGTTCTAAACAAGCTTTTTGGGAAACCATCATTGCAAGAGTGAGTCATATTTTACAACATGCAAGAATGTCTCCATTTGACTGATGAGAAAGTGCAGATGTAGGCACAAACCCAGGGTTTGTCAGTCGCTGACCACATAGAGCAGGCATGTTTTACAGAATCTCTCATGTCATTGTCATAGAAATAACCTTTATAAAGTCAAACAGCTTTGTCTTAATCTAACTAACCTGACTTAAATATTAAACTCAAATGTGCCCCTGACAGGAAAAGTGAGAAATGAATCAGAATAGAAGTAATAAACTGTCTAACAAAGATCGCCACTGGTTTATCTGAGAAAGGAGTTTGACTTCCTATTTCTATGGTAAATGGAAGTGGGAGTTCACACACCCAATGTGATAGACTGGGATAAGTATACCCCTTGTTAAATTTGGCATCCTATGATTCAGACCTAACACTAAATAAAACATTAGTCAATTAATAACCTCCTAGAGATAAAAAGGTATTTCAATACTGAATTACCTTGATAAGCCAAGTCATAATCATATTTAGAGCACAAATTCCCTTAGAAAAATATTATACATTCATAAATATACATATATGCAATCTGTATTTGTGTGTGTATATATATAATCCATATAAATGAAATTATTTAGGTATTGATGACTAATTACCATTTTATAATATACAAGTCCTGTTTGTTCGTTTGTTTTTGAAAAGACAAACTTAGCCAGGTGGTAGTGGCAAATGCCTTTAATTCCAGCACTTGGGAGTCAGAGGCAAGTGGACTTCTGAGTTCAAGTTCAGCCTGGTCTACAAAGTGAGTTCCAGGATAGCCAAGGCTATACAGAGAAACCCTGTCTCAACAACAAAAACAGGCAAACTTAAGGACTGAATGAGGCTTACAACATTAACTTGAAGTTTGCAGGTTGCATGGAAGAGTGGAATATTTGAAGTATTGGCATGCCAACTTTGGAATATTTGATGTACTGGCATTCCAACTGTGGCAGACTTCCAGACCATGGCACAGCTGTCCTGGTCCAGTCTCCTTTCCCATCCTAGGGGTCTGTGTGGAGTCAGTCACTTATATTTCTAATACATTTTAGGTAATGACTATGATAATGATGCTCTACATTTTGGAGAACCACTGATTTAAGGGAACCCAGAGTCTCACTTATTCATATAGTAAATTCAGCAGACTTACTAGAATTTCTGAAGATCTTGAGAAAAAATTGACAAACCAGACACACCCTTTAGGGAGGAAGTCTATCAGTCATATGAAAGTTGCAATTGGAGCTTCAAACTTTTAGAGAAATTAATAATCCAAGTGTAGAAATGGCACCAAACACAATGAAGGCTTTACAAAAACTTACCAGCTCTATACCTAGAAAACACTGATTTACACATTTAAAAGGCCACTCTGGGTTAAAACGAGTGTGTGAAAGTGAATGTTAACACTTCAAATGGGAGTTACCTCTGCATAATCTTTTCAGTGCAAAAAACTCAGTCTGCGAACTTTGACAATCCAATGTTGACTGTAGTTCCTCTATTTCCTAAGGCTTCTAAGCCCCTGGATTGGATGCCCTGAGCACAAAGGAGTTGCTGGAATGTGCACCCTTTCCCTAAGCCATTTGATGCCTCTTCAAATGGTCTGTTTTTCAGCAATGAGTCAAAGCTTGCTTTGAAGACAGGGACCCAAAGATCCCACATGTTGATTGACTCACAGTCCAGCTACACAGGAATGCATCTCCAGTGAGTTCTGGGAGCCTTTCTCCCCAGCTCCCCTGCTAACTGTCATTGCCTTCACAGGTAGTCAGAGGACACCACAGACAAAAAGAGTGGTGTGTCAAGATCGATGTTCCTCCAGAGACACTCTTTGAAATACTGTTGAATAGCTGAGCACTTGAAACCTTTTCCTTCTGAGACCAATTATCTCCCTGCTACAATGGACTCAGCCTTCACGAGACTGGCTTCTGGACCTAGCTGTTTCCTACAAGGCCAGATGTACGTTTGAATCACAGATGTGATCATTTAAATTAACTAAATGTCCTATGTTTTATAGAAGGTACTTTTATAAGCCCACTGGGATACAAGCTTTTGTTTGTTTTCTGTTAGGACTTCCGGTGCTCAATGCACTGTCTCAATTAAAGCGCTTAAAACTTCACAAACACTGGCAACATCGACAGGCATTCTCTTCCTTGTACAATAGAGTCAGCGTAGGCATTGCATTCAGTTGAATTCCATTCTCTAGAGACCCCACCTCCACCTCCGCTGAATTCTACATGCCAACCTCAGGCTTGATGCAAGCACTGCTCTGAGAAATCCTTAGTCTTTGTGTATGTTCATTTGATTTAGCAAAGAAATCCCTTGTTCTCATGGAATCTGTTTTTTAATCTATCTTAGACAAAATTTTAAAGAGCTGCCACTGAAGAAAAAGAAAGCTGGTCAGTCTCTCTGTACCCTGAAACACTATGGTATGTGCACATAAACAAATGTTCAATGTGAAATGTTGCTTTATCCCAACAGACATGGGCTGCATACTATCTTTACCTTCCACAGGGGTTTTAATGATAGTCATGCAACCAATAAATATGAGAAAATTATAATGACTTTTAATGTGATTTTATATAATATGAGACTTTCAGAAAGGAAGACCAAAGAGTTCAGAGAAAAAGTATGGATTTTTTTTTTTGCTTAAATCAGTTGAAGAATAGGCAGTCATTTAGAACTGCAATTGGGCTTGAAGAGACAGCTAAGCAGGAAAAGGCTGCTAGCTATCAATACTTATGACCTGAATTCAATACCAGAAAGTCACATGGTAGGAAACAATCAACTCTCTCACACACACATTGTCATCTGAATTCTACACACACACAGAGAGAGATTTAAATAATAATAAATAAATAATAGATAGATGATAGTTATAGATAGGTAGATGATAGATAGATAGATGATAGATAGATAGATAGATAGATAG
>LOJH01056334.1:0-11721 GCA_001685095.1 Ellobius talpinus | reverse complement strand
GGAGGGAATTGGGAGGAGGGGAGGTGGAAATTTTTAATAATAATAATAATAAATTTAAAAAATTAAAAAAATAAAAAAACAAACAAAAACAACAACAAAAAACTATTGTCCTACTGCAAACCAAGAACATTACCAGAAAGAGAGAAGACAGAGAATGGCACTTCTCTGTTCAAAATGATGACCATGGCAGTGAAGGTAAAGATTATGCAGACAGAGGCAGACTCACAGTAGGGAAGTAAGACCGATAGAGAAAACCACAAGAAGAAACAAGGAAGATTAGGAGCATCATTTCTCCAAGTAGGAAGCAAATCGAGACTATGAAATCGTAAATTGAATTAGTTTTGCCCATGTCAGACAGAGTGCATATGGGCAAAATTGTTTTCATTTTTCTATTTCTAAATTTAAATTTATGTTTGTGACTGATACATAAAAACATAAAGTTATACACATTTGGTGAGTATTTGGTGTATGCATGATATTAGCTATGCGCATTCATGTCTGAATCCTGTTGTATTCAACATTTCCTTGTTCATGTAAAAATTTAAAATCCTTTCCTCTAGCTTTTCAATAGATTGAATGTTATTATTATTTTAGCATTACACTACACCCACACTGTTGCATAGAAATGACACACTAGAGTGCTTTTCTTCTATCTAATGGTAAATTGATTTCTGGACCATGGACCGTACCCTTCATTTCTCTTTTCAACCTAAACTCTACAATCACCTGGTAACCACTGCTCAATTCCGAGTTTCTGTGGGATCCAATTGTGTATAGTCCATGCATGAGAAAGATCATGGATGGTGTTTCTGGCCTTGGCCTATCGTATTTGGCATGATAATCTTCAGTTCCATCTAAGGCTTTCATTTCGATGAATCCTTTGAATTAATTAAATATCCAGTGACATTTGACTCTGACCTGCTGCATTGAAAAATTCTTCTTCAACACTATTTAAAGAAAGAGGTTTGCAAATCTGGATTCTGAGAATATTACAATGAAATAATTTCACAATGACTAAACCAGATAACTACTCTTCAGTAAATAATTAGGAAAAATAAAATAATACAGGAGATGCAAATATTTTGTTTTTCTCAGTACAATGAATGCTGCATAACTCAAAATTTTGAAATGATAAATTGAAAACCCTGAAAAATACTCCAAAAATCTTAGCAAGCATATTATTTGGATTCAAAGTCAATACGAGAAAATACAATACAATATGTTAAAGTTGCAATCAAGGACAGTGTTGCTTTTAATCATTTTAAAAATATTAATAGTCACCTTGTTTTAAGTAAAAGAATACATTTTTGGAAAAGTAGTATAAAATGCTTTAACCTTAGAGTAATGAAAATTTCATAGTTAATTTCAAATTGACTACTGAGTTGATTTGTTTAACAAAAGGCACTCATGGAAGAATCAAGATGGAATAATGTAATTCATCAGCCTAAAGATTTGTTCAAAACAGTTGGAAACACTGGCAAACTGAAGTAACAAACACACACATATATAGACCATACATTGAATATCACTTCGCTCTAAATTCTACAGCAGAGTCTATGAGCACAGATAACTGATAATTACAGTGTGGTTTTATGACAGCATAGAATTCAGTGTGTGATTGTTAACTCCCTTATGAAGACATCCATGGTGACAATATTTGACAAAGTAAAAGTAGATATGGACAAATACATATGGCCACTGGACAACACTTAAAAATCTGTTGGATATGATCTTCAGAAAAAAAAACATGATCCCCAGGGCCAAAGCTTTGACTACTTGTCAATCTTGAAGTATTTCCTTTGAGATCTTATTTACTAAATATCTGTGATGTCTTCCTGGATTCATTTGTTTATCTATGTCTTGTTTGTTTGCTTGCTTGCTTGATCGTGTTTTAGAGTCTAAATGTAACAAAAAGAGCTGCCTTCTACAAAGCTGCTATAAACTGCAAGGCCCTCTAAAGCTCTGTTTGGAATAATTGAAAGAGAAGCTGGACAGAATCAAGATGCTCAAGTTGATGCTAAACTGGATGACGCTCAAGTACATCATTTGTATTTTGAGAATGAGATTAGAATATCTCAGAAAAATGAGATTTTTGATGATTGTTGATTTAGATGCATATAGATATTATTCACGTTTTGCCTTTTAAAATTAACTGATGCAACTGAACATGTGGCTATGTAATAAAACTCTTGGCTGTTATATACAAGGCCTTGGGTTCAATCCCCAGCACTGCACAATAAAGAAACAAACAAAGAAATAAGTCAGCTGTTGTTTAAGGCTTTAGAAAATTCAAGTAATATGAATAAAATCTAGTAAAAGTATTAACAAGATTAATAAAATTATGTCAGGGTAGCAAATAATCTAAGTAGCAATAACCACTCTTATTAAATGTGTAATTAAGACTGAAATTTTTTAACAAAATGAATAGTTCTTAAATTATTTGATATAGTAATTAATGAAGTCTGTTGATTTGCTATGAGATGTCAATATCACTGTAAAACTCTTAATTAAGCCACCATAGTGTGTCTATGTATGATAAGTAATTTCACGTGTGTTGTCAGTTTTAAACGATTAATGCTTAAGAACATTTGTCACATTGCTAGCCTATAAATGGCCTGAAACCCTAAAGCTTGTGGAAGAGAAATAGACTTCTTTTTTCAAATATGACATTTTTTAAGATTGAAATGATTTTATAGCAATATGGAGTCACATTTCCTAAATTCTCATCAACATAATCAAATTTCAGTCAGTTTATTAGAAAACAGAATTGTCCTTTTCTTCATAAACAACAGAATGTAGTGAAATAACATGCCAAACTATCTGGTAACTGAATCACTCAAGGAAAAAGTCCTAAGCAGGAGAATTTGTAAAAATCTTCATAACATGTGCTATGTTTTATGTAGAAGTCAAGATACGCTAGACTTTTGACAATTGCTAAATTTTTAATTTTAGTTTCTGGTTTATTTTATTACAACATTTCAGGTTTTTAAGCCTGTGTGTGTGGTGTATATGCAAGCCTGAATCTCTGTTGGCGCAGACACATGTAACTGCCTGCATGGGCCTGAGAGGGCCAGAGGTTAATTCCAGGAATCTTCCTTGCCCATTCCCTACTTTATTTACTGAGGTGGGAACTCCCCCTGGCTTCAGTGAGTTCACCAAATCAAATAGTCCAGCTTGCCAGCTTGCACTGGGGACCCCTTATCCATGACTTGAAAGGATTAACAAGTAGGCTGCATTTTTCACTTGGCTTTCATGGGAATTGGGGATTTAAACCCAGTTCCTCGTGATTGTGCGATGAAGTAGTTGCCCATTGAACTGTCTCCCCAGCCACTGAAACATTGCATTTTAGCCACAATTTTGTATTACTTTTCTTAAGATCTGTGCAAACTTAGATCCTAATTTTGGATCATTTCTATTACCCCTTGTAGCCCTAGATTGCAGGGAGGATGAAAGGTTTTGCTTATAAAGATGCTTTGTATGTCAACTAGAAGGACCGTAACAAAAGAACTACAAACATGGTGGCTTGTAAGGAACAGAAATGTATTTTTAGCAGCTCTGCAGGCTGACAAGTACAAGATGAAAGGACCAGCAGGATTACGTGAGGACTCGTTCTAGGCCATAGCCATCTGGCTTCTTAGAGCAACCTCACAAGTAGAAAGGGTGAAAACCTTTCTGTTTTTTTGTTTTTTTTTTTAAATATAAGGATACTGTGGTCTTCTCTGTTCTGTTCTCAGAATCTAATCAACATCCAAAGGTCCTACTTCTGAATAACATCACCCTGGGGGCTTAGGACTTGGACTTATGAATGTAAGCAGAAGTGAAGTCTGACACACAAACTTTCAGACCATTGCGCCTGGAAAGCAAGCAAGAGGGAAGATAATTAGGTCAACATGGATGAGCTATGCCTAAGTTTTCTCCTTCCAAACCTACAAGCATATTTCTGTTGACCACTTCTCCACAGTGAGTAAGGAGGGATCCCTTTTCCTTTAGCACAAAACTTGTGATTTTCTACTTGGGGGAAAAACTATTTTTAATCTCCATAGTCTGATGAATATCCCCCTTCAATCATAAAAAAGCTTGTCTTTGTTTCTTTCCTCATTGTGCACCAGCCACAGGGGTCTTCAGTCTCACTTCTGGTGTACACAGCTACAGTACAGGAGACAAATATAACCTGGATGAAGTCAGAAAGCAGAGACATGACTTTGAAAACAAAATCCTCATTCATTCCCTCCTGGATTCATTCATCCAACCACCAGATATATGTTAAGACCTTATCTTCTGAGGTTTCATCCAGGACATCTGAGAGATAACCAAAAATAGTGCTGCATATTCAAGTGTGGATGAAAGGAGCCAACAACCACAGAGAGCCTGGGGATTTGCACAATGGCGCAGTGTGACTGCTGAAGTCTTTCTCTGCTTCCCTCCTCTCTCTGACTTGCCAACCTCGTTCTTCTGGAGGCCACTGTGACCAGTGACTCACAATGAAAATGTGCTGAATTATATATTAAAGTCAACCTCGACAACCTTGAAATCCTGTTTTCTAATTTAACCTTCTCTTTCCTCTGCTGCATTTCTAGACATTAGCCCCACCCTTTGTCCCACTTGAATGATAGCCATCCTGAGACCGGCATGAGTCAACAGTCATACAGGTGCAGAAACTTTCACGAACCTGGTTGTTAACCCCATTCATCATCTCCATCTAAGCTTCCGTAGATTCCTGGCCTTTCTGTGCCATTACTAATTTATATCCTCTCTGGAACTGTCAGGAGAAACTGGATAGTGGTTTATCTGATCCTTTCTTTTCTCTGTCTGCGCACTCATTCAACATTGTAGAGGTCTAGTCCCATCATGTAGTATTGGAATAACTCTGATCACCTGTTTAAAGATTCATTTCTTTTTAGTTGTGTATATATGTGGGCGTCCATTTGTAGGTGTGTGCATGTGGACCCATGGAAGCCGGAAGAGAGGGTCTGATTACCTGGGACTAGATGTAAGGTAGTTGTGAGATACTTGATGTTGGTGCTGGAAACCAAACTTGGGTCCTGCGCATGACTAGTCCATACTCTAAATCACTGAGTTCTCTCCCCAGCCTTTTGCTGCATTCTTACTGAGAAAGTATCTTAGTTTTTGCTGTGAAGATGCACCATGACCATGACAACTCTAATAAAGAAAACATTTAATTGGGGTGTTTTGCTTATAGTTTCAGAGGTTCAGTCCATTATCATCATGGTGGGAGGCATGGCAATGCACAGACAGATGTGGTGTTGTAGCTGAAAGTACTACATGTTGTAAGTAACAAGAATTCAACCAAAAGCCACACTTAGAGAAGCTTGAGCAAAGGAGACTTCAAAGCCCACCCCCGCAGTGACACACTTCCTCCAATAAGCCTCCTAATAGTGCTACTCACTTTGGGGAGCATTTTCTTTCAAACTACCACAGATGGTGATTTGTATGAGAAAATCAAAGGAAATAGAAAATTATAGATGGAATCCAGTATTAGTAATTGATAGAACGTTGTTAATTTCCCTGTATTACAATAAATAGGGTGATGGCAGAACAGAGCACACAGTGAAAAATAATATTCAAGGTGTCTCCTATGGTCACTTGGGACTAGTTGCTTTTAAAAGGTAAACCCCTAGGAGACCATAGAACTACTGTTGGAAAGTATTTTAAGAAAAGTAAAAGGCATAAGGCTCTGGAAATGTCCTTTGATTGTGGGATATTTGATTGCACTATGAAACTCCCAGAATGTGTTAATGGAATTAACCTAGGATGGGGGAGGGTAGCCAGTGACTAGTTGCCAACAATTATCTGTAGAATGTACAGAGGACCTGGGAAGTTGGATTGAGACACACACAGGAAGTAGTAGGGAGGGACTTAGAGATTCTCAGGCCTTTTTGGTTTTGGATGGAAAAAGAGATGCTCTCTTGCTGGGTCTCTGGCCAAAAAAGGTCATCTGATGACTTCTTGGACTCTTTGTAATAGCAGGTTTTCACCCCAATCTCTGACTTCTGAGTCTTTATTGGCAAATAGAATTATAGGGACTTAGTTACAGAGTTGATGCCCGTGCCACCAGAAATCCTACCAGACAGCTGCATGCTGACTTCAGGTCATGGTGTGCAGTCAATAGTTATAATATCAGTAGATTCAGGTATGGCCAGTAAGTAAACAGAAGAACAACTTTTAGCATTCCAATGTGGGGCACAACCACATGAACAGAGAAACCAAGCCAGCCAGCACCACTGCAGTCGGCTATAGCTCTCATGAGACTCTGCTACAGCTGCTGATGCTGCTAGCAGGGATCCCTTGCAAGGACTCTGGCTGAGCTGTGGTGGCGCACGCCTTTAATCCCAGCACTCGGGAGGCAGAGGCACGCGGATCTCTGGGAGTTTAAGGCCAGCTTGGTCTACAAGAACTAGTTCCAAAACACGCTCCAAAGCTACAAAGAAACCCTGTTCCAAACAAACAAACAAACAAACAAACAAAAACCCAGCAAGGTCTCTGGAGGGTTGGCTCATGCTTGGAAATTGCAGAAGGACCTCAAGCTAGCAGATGCTGCAGATAAATTGAGAAGTCAGCAAATTTGATGAGCCACCTGGGAAATTAAGAGAAAGTTAAGTAATATTTTTTTTAAAAAAAGCTTTCCTTCATTAAGAATGGGAAAAATCACAATGCAGAAAGTTAGAACTCTATGTAGTGCTACAATGGATGATTTGAAAATGGAAAAAAATAAATGAAGAGATAATCGACTTAAGATAGGATTGAAATAATTATATCCTTCCTACCAGTTTGGTAATTCATATTTTATCCTTTAAAATGATTTGATAAGTGTGCCAAATATGGAAAATTTGATTGATGAGATGCAAGCTTTATAAATACTGTTGATGTGGGTTCTTTTTTTCCTCTCACTGATGGTTTAGTGAGGAAGAGATGAGGGAGACAGAATCACTATGAGTTTCCCTGGAAGCAGATTCTGGAAACCAGCATCAAGGTGCAGATCTGGTTTGAGTGTGTATGGTTCACTGGTATATATACATGCATTATCCAATTAGCTAAGGTCATACCACATTGCTATCCAATGAGCCTGAATAGCACATAACCCACATACTGTGAGGGTATACAAGGGGCACTTTATGTGCACGCAGTGTATCTGCAGACAAAAGGCAGAAAGCAGGCAATGCCCTGAGATTTGACACTAAATGAGAGTGTCTCCAGTTAGCAGGGACTCTGTTACGGGTCCTCTAGTGTTCCAAGGACTTAGGTATGATCAAACAACCTCAGGAGGTGTTGGCACCTCTCATGTTCTCTGTCTCTTAATGACACCATCTGAACAGAGACTTGTAAACAGAGACTGAGCTTTCAATTTCCGGCCTCTCAGACCCAAATAATCAAACAGAAACTATATTAATTAAAACATTGTTTGACCAGTGGCTCAAGTGTATTCCTAGCTAGCTCTTATATCTTAAATAACACATTTCTGTTAATCTATGTATCACCACCAGGCTGTAGCTTACCAGTAACATTCTGGCATCTTTCTCCCTCTGTGAACACATGGAGACTTTTAGACTCAGTCTACTTGCTTGGTTATGGGTTCCCTCAAAGACTAGGCCTTATATCATATATTGGCTGATTATACTTACAAGCTTTGTACCACTTTTGCACCAGCATATCTTGCAGGCAAGCCACTCTTATAAAATGAAGGGTTTAATCTGAGTTGCTATTTGGCTTTATCCTTTGACAGTATGCACAATAGATTTCTATATTAAAGACAATAGCCTATAGGGATGAAGGACCTATATAGACTAGACTTCTCTGTGTTGACGGAATTGTGTAGGTATTGTTTTCAGAGACCTTACTGTCAAAGAATGGAGTAGAATGCTGCCACCAAAATCAACTAGAAATTCAATGAGAGTCATCAAGGTTGTTTCAGGGCCAAATTTTGACACTCAGTAGTCAGGGCTTAGACTGTTGTAACCACTGGACTGAGCAAGAGTCTCAACTGAAAGTCTCTAATCTCTTGTTCGTATCAGTTGTAAAAATGTAGGTCTGAGGAGCAGAGGATTGAGACCATCACAATAAAGCTACACAACTTCAAGAAATTGACAGTTTATAGTTGAAGAGCCACTTAAATACAAAGGAAAAGGAGTCACTGCAAAGACAGAGTCTGTCACATTTCTGGATTTAATGTTCTGAATTTTCTGCTTAGTGTTCCCACAAGGGCCTGGAGACATTTAGCAGCACAATTGTGCCTTGCAGAAGTAACTAGATGTGTTAATTAAAGAACACTGTCTCTGAACCAATTAATCCTGGAGATCTAAAACATCCTCACAGCCTACTGTCAGACTGAGGGTATACGGAAGTGCACTCATGATGTAGTTTGGGATTTGTGACATTTCTCTAACGATACAATGGAGTTCCCAAATCCAACCCAAAATTATTTCTCAGCTCTGAAATGTATAATTGGAATGGACAGACTCAACAATGATTTCTTTACTTGAGGAAGGAGAGATGTTATGGTTACAAGGGCAATTGCGGGTCACTGAAAACACCTTTACACAGGGAGGAACACTGTGGTACTGGAGCAGGGCCAACCCTGAAGTCACCATGAAGGAGCTGAAGGAATTGGAGGTGTTGATTCCCATTAATTCCATATTTACCTTGTCTGCTTCACTAGGAGGAAGACTTCATTGTAGCAGAACACAATTTAATTTGTAATAAGCAGTAATTGCAATGAGAGTACTAACAGAGCTGGGATTGTTGGTGAGACAAATGAACACATTCTCTCACCTGCTGAAGTTCTTCCTTAGTTTGGCAGGAGGAAGACTTTCTAATTTTCCAAAGTTTCTAATTCCTGCATATGTGCTTTACCTTCTACAACAAATCAAATGCTTCTCATGCCACCTCCCTTGGTGACTATCATTCAAAAGTGTTGTTGGTTACTGTGGTTTACATTATAGCTCTATAGAAATTTGAGTTTGCTATACATTGAACCAAAATTTGCTTTTCAGCCTCAATTTTAGTTCTATTCCTCAATGGCCATGTGTATTTAATATTGTTTCTGATATACTTGAACTTATATTTTCATGATTAATGATCTGTGATAATGTACCTCACTACCAAGTCTTTATGATAGAGAGCATTACTGATATGACTATCTTATGTAAGTTTAGTAATACTATCTGAATATCCTCATGCAAGTTCTGTGAACATTGTATTAATTAAAATTAAAAACCTTGTTTTTTATATTGAGTCTCCACATCATGAAGTGTGATATTTATTTATTATTATCTAAGAAAAATGATGTGTATAACATTATTTAAATGAATAACTTTGAGAAAAACAGTTAAATATCAAAAGAAATATGATACTTGTTAAAAATAAGGCCACTGAGATGGTTTTCCTGGCAAATGTTTACGGCACAAGCCTGTCAATCTGGGTTCTATCCTTCGAAACCATGTAAAAGTGAAAAGAGAGAAACAAAGCCACAAAGTTACATACATATACACAAACACACACACTCATAAATAATGAAGATAAAAATATAAAAATGTATTGAATAAACATTAATAATAGTATGTTACTTTTGACCTAGCACACTTACAAAAATATAGTTTAAGACAAAATAAAAAAGATTAGATGTCACCATATCTGAGCATAATCTGAAAACATTTTATGCTAGTATTTATACCATATAATGTTACATGTTTCAAAGGATTTTTATTTTTAAAATTATTTTATTGGTACTGGGGAGATAGCTCAGCACTTGAGGGGATTGGTACTCTTTCAGATGACTCAGATTCAATTCCTAGCATCCACAGCGGCTCTCAGTCAGCTGTAACCCCAGCTCCAGAAGACCTTCCACACTCTCTCTGCCCTCCAGAAGCACAAGAAACTCAAGTGTTGCACAGACATACATATAATGAAACACCCATATACACAAAATAAGAAGTAAAAGTTTTTGTACAATTTTGGTCAAAAATCTTCAAACCCTATAAAAAATTGTATGGGGAAGCTTACACTAGAACTAGAATGTGTTTTTCTATATCAGTATGTGCAAGAATAAAGCAAATCTCCAAAATGATACCTAAATATCAACAAAGGCTGCTAAAGAATGTTTGCACTTATCGTGACTGAGGGAGCCATTATGGGGTTAGGGAGAAACCTGGTGCTGAGGAAATTCCCAGGAATCCACAAGGATGACCCCAGCTAAGACTCCTAGCAATAGTGGAGAGGGTGCCTGATCTGGCCTTCCCCTGAAATCAGATTGGTGATTACTCTGTCATTTTTGAACCTTAATTCAGTAACTGATGGAAATAGATGCGGAGATCCACAGCCAAGCACTGTCTTGAGCTTCAGGAGTCCAGTCAAAGAGAAGGAGGGGCGATAATATGAGGGAAGGGATCAAGACCGTAATGGGGATACCCACTGAAACAGCTGACAGGTAGGAGATCATGAACTCAAGACTGACAGCTGGGAAGCCTGCCTGGGACTGAACTAGGCCCTCTGCCTGTGGGTGACCGTTGTGTGGCTTGGTCTGTTTGTGTGGTCCCTGGCAGTGGGGCTGGGATCTATCCCTGGTCCTCCATGAGCTTGCTTTGTGGAGCCCATTCCACATGGTGGAATTGACTTGCTTAGCCTTGATGCAGGGAGACTTGCTTGATCCTGCCTCAACTGAGTGTGCCAGGCTTTGTTGACTCCCCATGGGAGGCCTTACCTTTCTGAGGATTGGGAGCTGGGTTGGGGATGGTGGAAGGGAAGGTGAGGAGGGGAGGGAGGGAGTACTGTGGTTGTTATATAAAATGAATAAAAATAAAAAAAAATGCTTGCACTCTCTCTGCAGATCTCCTAGTGCCATGGAGCCAATGTGCTTGTGGGAAAAGATGGGGCGGGCAGGTGAATCTTTGTTTTGCTTTGTTTTTGTCCTTCCCTCCTTTTTCCCTCCATAAGAAGCTGAGTAGACTAGTACTCCCCCAGGCTAGTTTAAGGTTCAGTTTGGTAGAGTGCCTGTCAATCATATACAAAGCACTGAGATTAGGTGGCTGGAAAGTTGGCTCCGCAGTTAAGAACACTAACCGCTCTTGCAGAGAACCCAGGTTCAATTCCAAGCACCTAAATTATGGTTCACAATTTTCTGTAACTCCAGATTTAGGTGATCAAATGCCCTCTTTTGGCATCTGTGGGCACCAGACATGCACATAGGACACGATATACATGCAGGCAAACCACTCACATTCCTAAAATAAAAACAATAAATAAAGATGTGTTTGCCACACAGTTAAAATGAAAATGAGAGAAAGAGAACATGATTAATGAAAAAGTGAGATACTACAAAAATATTTTCTTCTCACTATTTCAACTTTAAAATCCATATTTCTTGTCAGCCATTTATAAAGAAGGTCTTTATAGTTTAGAGTTTATGGAAACCAAGTTTTTAAACAAGTGTTTTCCAAAAATCATGGCTATTGCTTGCCAACAACTGATAAAAGGAAGATTTTCTTCTTACATCTTCCTAAGATAATAATTATAGGTACTATGCTCTTTCATTAAAAAAAGAAGATGGCACTATGGAAAAATTCTGTTCAAAAATTTCTAAGATTTCAAATTGACTCTTTGCATTCTGCGTGTGAAATTTGGTTAACTAAGCAGCACGTATGGTGAAATGAGGACAGTTGCAATAACTGAAAGCCCTGGGTCAAGTCGATTGTGCCAACTCTGTCTTTC
>LOJH01056329.1:0-11721 GCA_001685095.1 Ellobius talpinus | reverse complement strand
CACTTAGACACAGGTGGTGACACCCTGCAGAGAATGCCAGCCGGCTTCAGACTTCCTGCACCTGGTTTCTATGGCAGATTGAGTCAAAGACATGTGACAACTCAGTGTGGCGCTGTCACACCTTCCCTAAGGTTCTTTCTGGGTCAAAGCTGTCAGGATGAGGTCCTACTGACATCCTTCTTAGAGTCCAGGATGCCAGGGGATTTACCCAAGATGGAAGCCACCTCATTAAGAATGGACAGGACGGTGGCTTTTTGTTGTTGTTGTTGTTTGTTTGTTTTTTGGTGATGCAGCTTCTGTTTGCTTGAGCTTCGTGTCCCTTGGGAGTCACTGTGAAGCAAGATGGGGTTTTCCAGCTTGTTCTTGGGCAGGGATGAGTAGTGATCCCCTCCTTTCTAGACCAGAAAGCAAACCCGAGAGGGGTGTGGGATGTCACATCGTCAAGTGCTGTGGACGTTTCTTTCTATCTTCAGAGTGGGCTACAGGTCCTGATCACCTGGTGTGGGGCCCCTGCTTACCAGTGAACTCCTATATCGATGCCCTGTTGCAGACCCTGCATGCCAGTCATTTGAAATGTATGGGATCTCAGCCTTAGCCCCATTCTCTTCCCTGAGGGCAGTTACCCAGGCATTTGAATATAGATCCTAGCTCATAGTGTCAAGCCCCAGGTACCAAGCCAGGAGACTCATGTGTCTCTTTTCTTCTGCTCAGAAACTCCAACCAACCCCTCTGCAACTGACCTATCATTGACTTTAAACACTATAAATATTAGTGTCTCTCTGACTTCTCTGAGTAAAGATGCATGAATAATTAAGTAATAAATGAAACAGGTGGACCATTGCATGTACTTATAGATACTGGCCTTGTAACTTCGTGATTGCAGATATGGACTGTGTCAGATATGGTCATTGTTTTGTATCTGAGTACAAGGCATGTTCCTGGTCACTCTAGTTTCTCTAAGAATTGGCTGGGGCTCTGGTTAGCATATGATCTCCTAAATCCATCCCAGACCTCCTGAGTGGAAATCTTAGGCTGTAGGGACTCACCCCAGCAGGTCTAGAGTTCGCTTGTTTTAGAATCTCTGTTTGGGAAATGTAAATGCTGGGAGCACACCTGTAATTCCAGCATTCAGAAGGTGGGCACAGAGCTAGACCATCTGTGTAGGCAAGATGCGCCTTTAACCAAGAGACTCTGCCTCAATGAGTCAAGTGAGGGAGTGATTAAGGATGACTCCTAACATGAATCTTGAACTTCCACACATAAGCACAAAGCCATGGGTCACGGGGGGCATCACACATCCCTTGTTCCCATTGTCATATTTTGGTTTCTGCTCCTCTGAGCCAGTGAACAGCTAGGGGCTAGACTGACATCTCCAGTCCCAGCACTGGATGTGTTGAATATTCAGTGCTGGTTCCCTTACACAGGTCACTGAGGAGATAGAGTAGGTAGTTATTCACGTACTTTGTGATCAGTACTATGGGAATGTATTAGTTAGGAAGGTAATTAATCTCTCTTCAAGGGTCTATCTACCCTCACTCTCCAACACAAACACATTGTAACTTCAGTATGAGTTTGCAGGAACAAATGCCTAACCGTAGCAAGTCCCCTGGCATTTGGACATTTGGGAGAGAATCGTAGCAGGGTGGATGGCTCTTATAAGATCCTGAGTGGTGTTCTCTGGGGTGGGGTTGTCTGTCCATGGCCCAGGTTCTCAGAGCCAGATCCCAGTCATACCCTGGAGGAGCGGGTGGCACACTGGTACTTCAGCCAGCTGGATAGCAACAACAGTGATGACATCAACAAGCGGGAGATGAAGCCCTTTAAGCGCTATGTCAAGAAGAAAGCCAAGCCCAAGAAATGTGCCCGGCGTTTCACAGACTACTGTGACCTGAACAAGGACAAGGTCATCTCACTGCCCGAGCTGAAGGGCTGCCTGGGTGTTAGCAAAGAAGGTGAGTCCTAACCCCGTGTGCCTGGCCTGGGGACAGGGACCAAGGGCTGTCTTCAGGAATGAGGTCCTAGGCATCCGTGTGTTGTTCACCAGCTGTTTATTGGGCGTGGGCTGTACTTCAGGGCTAGCTGCCTGCTGCAGCTGTAGAATTGACTGATAAGGTTCCTATTCTTACACAGGTCACTGAGGAGATAGAGTAGGTAGTTATTCACGTACTTTGTGATCAGTACTATGGGAATGTATTAGTTAGGCAGGCCAGACTGCAGTCATACATCATAGCTCAACTTAGGAGAAATTGCTTATCTTTTATCTTGCCCGTGGAGTAGGGCAGCATAGTTCCAGACTGTGTGTGTGTGTATGTGTGCAAACACGCATGCATGTGTGTTATATGTGGTATGTATGTGTAGGAGATAGACCAAGAATAGGGACTGTTCTACATACCTCAAGGAATCTAACGGAAAATGATCCTGCTGCCTTCATCAATGGGCCTTCAGGGTCACAGTGTGGATCTGATTTATTCCCCTCCATCACATAGAGTAAGCTTGGGCATGTGAGGTAATTCTCTGGGACAGTCTCAGAAGTGACCCGCACATAATTTCTCATAGTTGACGGACCGGAACTCTGTTACTGGGCTATAGCAACCATAGGGAGGATGGCAAGAGACAAGGTAAGGCTAGAGAACTCTTCACTCGATAGCGAGGAGCCCCTGGCTTGGGAAGGCCCACCCAGGGACACTAGGAACTGAGAGAGATGTCGTAGCCAGACCCTGTCCCACTGTATCCACTTTTTGTGCTGGGAGTTCTGGATGCTCCTCCAACCCAAATTCAGCCAGAAGCAGGGTGTAGATTTGAGTCATCCGAACAGTTTTTCTCAGAGACCCTTGGGGTGTTTCCTGCTTCTTGCCCAACTTACCTTCCTGACCTCCCCTGACCCCCATTCAAAGGTGACTGGAGTACCTGTGTTTGCACATATGATTGTGACTTGTCTGCATGCATCTGTAATTTGCATATATTTCTCTGGCATGTCTTTGTGAGCATGCCTGTTTAGGTACCTGTCTATCTCTATGTGTATACACGTGTACGTGTCTATGCCTGCTTTAAAAGTTATTATTTTTGTGCATGTATGAGTGTTTCCCTCCATGTACGCATATGTCTGGTGCCTGCAGAGGCTAGAAGAGAACCCTTTAGAACTGTAATTATAGACAGTTGTGAGCCACCATGTGGATGCTGGGGACTGAATCTGGGTTCTCTTGCTAGAGCAGCAAGTGCTTTTAAAGTCTGAGCTGTCTCCTCAGCCCTTTATGCCCTATTTAAATATTTATGACTAAACATGTGTGTATATATTGTGTGTATGTACGTGCATCTGCGCACATGTGTGTGTGTGATAGAATGGGTGGAGTAGAGCATTGAGATAGGAGGCAGGTGTAGGGTTACCATTAAGGTTGGGGTGGGGAGCTGTGTAGATGGAAAGCCCACAGAGAGCACAATGGGATCCCTCTCTCCACTCCATTCCTCCATACAGCACAGCACACACTGCTTCTAGGAGTTTAGAGCCCAAAGCTTTCTGTTGCTCTGCAATGGAAGAGTCTGGACTAGGCAGAGGGACAGTGGTTTGCACTTGTGAGACAGCCATATTGCCAGTGCTTGGCTCACCCATAGGACTTTGAAGTCTAACTTCTGTGTCCTCCATGAAGAGGATCCAGAGTGAAAAGACTGTCTCTAGTGAGCAGGCCAGCCTTGTCTGGGCAAGTCAAGAGAGAGGCCAAAGAGGAATCCAGGCAGTGGGGTGCAGATGTAGCCTTGTTGTCTGAGCCAGAGAGGAATCCAAGACAGTGGGGCACATATGTAGCCTGTTGTCTGGGCCAGAGAGGTATCCAGGGCAGTGGGGCGCAGATGTAGCCTTGGAGCTCTGTAAGCAGAGGTAAGGCCTGCTGGGAGCTGTGCATTCAGTGCCCTGACAAGGAAGCCAGTTTTCAGGTCCATGGTACCAGCAGAAGGACCTTGGAGAAGCCCAGGGAAGAGTGAGGGCCACTGTCTAGACAGAAGTAGGGATGTCAGTATGAGCAGAGGCCCCGACATCAGGTTGATTTGACTCTTAAATTCCAGCCCTGTCAATTCTAGCTCTGTAATTTGACAGGGTAGCTCACCTTTCTGGACTTCAGTTTTCTCCTCTGTCAAATGGAGGAAGTAGTGTCTACCTCGGATATTTGATATGAGAAATTAACAAGATAGTGCAGGCAGAGGGTGGGGAAGAGTTCAGGTGCGCAGTGAGCACACAGGAGATATCAGAAGCAGAGGAATCTACCCATGAGTCAGAAGTGCTGCTAGCAGCCCCAAGGCTTTCCTCCACTATGGGGGGCACACAGCCATTATTTGACTGGGTGGTATGTGGACGCCCAGGCACAGGTCATCTGCTATTGTGTGGTGCCCTCTGGTGGCCTGAGAGGGGCTTGCATGCCAGGTGGGAGTCCAAGGTGGGGGAGGAGAGGGCATGGTACTTGAGGAGTGTAGTTTTGGGTTTGAGGGGCCAGAATTTTGGAGGTGCCACATGAACACTGCTTCTTTTACCTTCCAGAACTCTCACTGGAGAGCTGAATCCTCTGGCAAGCACGGCAAAGCCTGCTGACATTTGGAGGCCTGGGCCTCTTGATTAACTTGTCTTTCCCAACCCATAGAACACATTGTCAGGATTATTGTCACCGTCTTGTAAGGCAAGCAGCCTGAGGACTAGGGTCTCGGTGGCTTAGAAATCCCATCTTTCCCTTGGGCTCAGGCTTCTCTTCTCCCTCAGAGGTTCCAGAGTATGGGTCCAGTGACTGTCAGCCTACACTAGGTTTGCTTCCTCCCATGAATGCTGTGTCATCCTGGTTTCTTAGCCTCATTAAATGGGAGATAGCTTCATTCCTTTTAAATACATCTGCCGAGGTCCAGGAATGTGCTCCTGGCTTTCCATTTTGTTTTCTGGATCTCTACTGATGAAGCAGGGCCAGAACTGCCTCAGGTCTCCCCTTTCTATGTACTTCCTGTGTTTACCACCGAGAGCCGCAGCCGTAGAGTGGAGCAGAGCAAATGTGGACTATAAGGTCATGCAGCCCAGCTCTGCTTTCTCCCACCTGCGTGCCTTTGGTCTGCTCCTCTTATCGTCCTAGATTTGTGACCTCATCTGCGAACTTGGATATACCAACGTCTACCCTTATTTTATCTGTCTTGAGTCTTAAGAAATGTTGGGAGATGCTGAGCTGTGGAGTCATAGGGTCTATAGGTCAGCGTGGGCTCATCAGGACTGAATCCCCAAACCTCCATGAATTCATCTAGTCCTTGGGACAGTCCTGCATGGGAGGCAGAGTAGAAGCAACATGGATGTCATCCTAATTCCATCTTCTGATCCCGTCCTGTGAGGTCCAGAACCATGCTCAGAGACACAGGAAACTGGCCCGACTCCTGGTATGTTCCTCCTTTGGGAGATCAGGTCTTGAAGGAGCACCATGGCCAGCTTGCTGAGCTGCTTGGCAGCCTGTGCACAGGAGGGGCCGGTAGCCTGTGCACAGGACTGGGTGCTAACAGTCTGGTTCTTGGACCTCGCCTAAGTCACTCTGAGCCTTTGCCTCCAGATTTGGCAAGTGAAGGGACTAAGGTTCCCCCCCCCCAATGTTACAGGACCCAGAGATCCAGAACCAAGAAGGTTATGGCAATGGCCACCAAAGCCATTCTTAGCTAATAGCTGAGGGAATGCCAAAGAGACATCCCAAGTGGAGTGCAAAACCACAGTGGGAAAAGGAAAATGAAAAAATAAAAGCCTGTTTATTCTCTCTCTGTTGGTGCCTGCCAGCATGAGTTCAAGGTCAGCCTAGACGACACAGCACAGCGAGGAGGCTGCTTCAACTAAAACAGTGACAATGACAACAGGAGTAGCAGCAGCAGCAATAAACCAGAGAGACACCTGAGCCTGACCAATAGAATCGAGACTGTTTAAAGGTGTTAGTGGACAATGGGTTACTGGGCACAGTATGGCAATAGGCACCCACAGAACAGGAAGCACAGCCATGCTACTCCGGCTCCCCCCCCCACTTCTATCGCTTCTGAAGGCAGAGAGGACAGGGGCTCAGACACAAGCTCTGCCATCTCTCTGGGTCAAGGCCTCTCCCATGTCATATGTTCCTATTTGTTGCAGGTGGTAGCCTTGGCAGCTTCCCCCAGGGAAAACGAGCAGGCACAAACCCATTCAGTAAGTTGCCTTCTTTCTGACCCTTCCCTCTTTCTTCTCTGGACCCCCTGTTGAAGCTGTGGCAGCACAGCTGTATAGCAATTGGCCAGATCGCTTAAGGGTCCACACTTGGTGTCTGGTGAGGGCATAAGAGGAAGATGGCATCAATGCTAACAGGGTTCTGTCACCCCCACCTGTCGCAGACACCTGCTGTTCCCTCCAGGCTGAGGTAGTGTGATCTGGCTAGAACACACCTTCATCGTGTGCTTGTTTGGCCAGCAAGGTTTTTGCAATTCCAGATTGACTCCAGATACTGTGAGCTGACATGCATGTCAGAAGACCCTGGCAAGCGGTGCCCCACCCAGTCCACATCCAGTGTGCAAAGGCCTCGCGTAGAAACTTACTCATGTAGTTGAACGTTTCATGTGCCCGGCTCTAACCTCTGGCTGATCTCTCTTTTCTTTTTTCACTCTCCTTTCCCCTCCCAGTTGGACGCCTTGTCTAAGAAGCCGAAAAATCAAAGGGCCAGTGGAGAGTTCCAGGAGACAGGACCAAGCATCAGACACCTAGCCTTCAGTGCTGCCCACACCCAGCCACAGCCCATGTAACATAAGTGGTGCCCACCATGTTTGCACTTTTAATAACTCTTATGTGTGTGTTTTGTTTCCGGTTTCGTTTGTACACACCACCTATCTAATACCACAGCGGGAAGAGGAAAGGGAAGAAAAGCCGCTAATTCTCTCTTTGGTTAAGTTTTTGGATCTGCTACTGACAACTTTTAGGTTATTGGGGAGGGGGTTGTTACTGGGGGTGAGAAGAAAGAGATTTATATACTGTATATAAATATATATGTAAATTGTATAGTTCTTTTGTACAGGCATTGGCATTGCTGTTTTCCCCCTCCTTCCCCTTCCCTTCTCTGGACTCATAGTCCAGCCTTCTCAGACTGAATCCTTTGCTTACCTGGGTTTCATTGGAGAGGGACTCTGTGAGAGTGGATGGGGGCTCTGTGCTTGTTCTGTGGACAGCATCCACTCTCTTCTGGTGGGAAGAGGGTACTGTTCCATGCCATCTGCTGCCAGAGTCTACTCACTTGGCCATTGGTTGGGTATGAGCAGAGCCCAGCTCATGTGATGGCCAGCATGGACTTCAAAATTCTTTAGTGACCCACATGACCCTCCTATCCAGATCCCTTGGCAGTCTAGGGTAAATAACTGAGCACATAATGCTTGAAGGGGTTGAGTTAGACTACTTCAAACATTGCCACCCATGTTTAGCACCTGCCCCATGTAGGCACCAGAGGGGACATGCCAAACGTGTGAGGAAGGGGCACCCAGCAGGCCTTTCCTTTAACAGATATTTAGCATCCAAGTATTGTCTGAGTTTTTGTCCTGCCTTACTTCTGTCCTCCCACCAGGTCCCACAGCCGTTTAGCCCCAAAGAAATCACACAGAGGTCTATATTAATGATAAACTGATTGGCCCATTAGCTCAGGCTTCTTATTAATTCTTATAACTTATATTAACCCATTATTCTTATCTGTGTTAGCCACATGGCTCGGTACCTTTTCAGCGAGGAAGTCACATCTTTCTTCTTTGGTGGATGGATCACGACTGGGGAGGAATGGGTTTCCTCCTTCCCAGAATTCTCCTGTTCTCATTGACCNCTTATATTAACCCATTATTCTTATCTGTGTTAGCCACATGGCTCGGTACCTTTTCAGCGAGGAAGTCACATCTTTCTTCTTTGGTGGATGGATCACGACTGGGGAGGAATGGGTTTCCTCCTTCCCAGAATTCTCCTGTTCTCATTGACCTGCCTCTACTTCCTGTCTGGTTGTCCCATCTATACCTCCTGCCTGGCTACTGGCCAATCAGTGTTTATTTAAAACATAATTGTCATGCACCATCCAAGGGAATGTTGAAGATGACAAGCTTGCCCCAGGCCTTCTGAAAACCCACAGGAGGTCTGCAAGCGTGTCTCTTCCAACCTTAGTGTCAGACTGGGTTTACTTCCTTGTTCCCCCTCCATTTCTCACCCTCACCGACTGGGTCAGCCCCCACTATTGACCAATACCAGAGTTGGTCTTCTGAGTCCTTCAGCTTTCCTTGTGGACTTCCAGTCCTAGAAATAAAATTTATGCAGTGTCCCTTCCTTCTGCTTCCCCAGTAGGAATAGGAGGAATAATCTAGCTATAGGGGAATCTAGGCTTTTGCACATGGAGTCACCAGAATTGCAGAGTGGCCATCCAGCCTTCAGGACAGACAAGCAGTTTCTTCTGTTTAGGTGCCAGGCTGGTTCAGATGGCCTTCCATCAGAACATCAAGTGACCCTGAGCAGCTGTTTTCCATGGTCAGTCATGGTGGCAGTGAGGGAAGTCAGGAGCTCAGGGCTGGTGCTTTCATTGACTTGCTCTTGGCCATCTGGGCTTGTCTGATATTCTATCTCAGTATCCTGGAAGTGCATCTACCATGGTAAACCCTATTCTGTCTTGGGTCTGGAAGGCATTGGCCTCGTACATGCTGCCCAGGTTTGGGGACCACAGCCTTCTCGGCACTTGATTTGATAAAGTCTTGGCTACAGAAGGTTCCTGCTGTTCTGCAGAAAGTCACACATGTTGTCCCATGATGACCAGTGTCCCTGTCCTGACATGGTAAGGTGGAAAAGAAGCACTTTCTTGGAGCCTTGACAAAAACAGAAACAAAAAACAAAAAGCCCACAGTGTGCGAGACCTGGATGGCCCTCACAGCAGACTCCAGCCCTGTTTTCTGGCCTGAAGAAAACATGAACGTGGAGAAGCTACCTCCACACAGGAGTTCAGAATCTGCCCAGCTCTCTTCTCTTTCACAGATGGGTGCAGGCTGTGCTATTTGGGTTTCCCTTGGGAGGGAGGGAGCAAGGGAAAGTATTTGTAGCTTGTTTTATAAAAAAATAAAAAAGGCTAAAACCTTGGCAGCTGATGCCTCTTTCTTTGGGTGGCCTCCTCTGAAGGAAAATCCCCATTTCCTAGAAGGTCTCATGGTGTTCCTGGCCCACGCGCTCAAGGTCTGATCCCGGAAAGTCTTAGCTGCTGTTAGTGGGATATTAGCAGAGAACACAGTGGCCTCGAGGTGGTGTGTACTCCCTGTGAAGATGCCACTGATCCTCTTGGCCCTTGCCTGCCAGTATGTAGTCTTTAATTCTCCCTCTTACCTTCACGCTTGGAGATGCCCCGGAGCATCTCCATTCTGGGGTCTTTCCCTTAAGCCACAAGTGGAATGTAGCTGGTGGAGATCCGGGGGCAGGACCCTAGACAAGCTTGTTCTGTGACTTCAGTCTGGTGACCATGACTGTGTTGATTATACCTGGACCCTGGGCTGGTATATGGACGGAAAAGCTGCACCTCGGTGGGGCTTATACAGATCTCAGTTCTGTGTGGCACATATGTGCGAGGCTGCTGGTGAACTCTGCAGAGCAGAGGGCTTTGGGATGGATAGGGGTTGTCACGTGCACAGGGCCAGGATAGAGGCCACAGGCTGGATCCCCCATGAGTGGGATGTATTTCTCCTCACTGTCTCCCCATGCAAGTCTGTCCTTGGAAATAACCTTTGTCATTACCTACTTAAACAGCTTCTCTAGATTCTTCTGGCTGCGCTTTGGGCCTTTGTCCTCTGTGGGTCCACAGAAGATAATTTCCCTTGAACCCCTGCCCTAACCTTTCCTCCTGCTAGACTTCCCTGGAAAAGGATCTGAGCCTTTGATTGGCCACACAGTCCCTCGTCATCCAGTTGATCTCCAGTTTCAGAAATGAAGTTTCAGTTTCAGGGCCATGGGGATAGCTGGGTTACTGTGCACTCAACACACCAGACACAGTGTCTACTATGTCACGTGCACTGTCATAGGTGATAACGTAACTTCAGCGACTCGGGAAGCCTTGTTCCAGGTCCTAAGTATGGACTCAGGTCCAGGGGGAGTAAAGTGATGGAAAGGTAGAGTCGGTGTTGTCTTCAGATTTTCTGGCTCCAAATCCTGAATACTGCTGGTTCCCTCTCTGCTTCCTGGGGCATCAGAGCAACAGCTTCTGCTTCCTGTACTGCTTGAGCCTGGCCTGCATGGGTGGGAGTTCATTTTCTCTCTGAGCAATGAAGGGTCTTACAAAAAGCCGCTCTTATGCAGAGGACTGCCAACTGCCACAGGCATCAGAGAAGTGAGGCCAGCACTTCCCCTGCAGGAACTCCTGGAGCATTCAGAGTTGGCCTGACCTCCAGCAGAGGGTCAGCCTGGGGTAGAAAGGGACAGGTCTGAGCTCACATTTGACAGCAAGGTGAACGCTCAGCCCTGCCCCCTGCTCCTCTGCCTTCTCCAAGACAGCTGCATCAGGAGCCAAGGAAAAGGCACAAGACAGGTCCATTCTGTTTTTGTCTCACCATGTGTCAGAGCCATGCTCCATGTCCACAAGGAGGGAACAGTGGAGACATTCAGCAGGAAGGTCTAGAGGTTGCTGGGGCTGGCTGTTCTTTTAGGACTACTGAGTGCTTACAGAGGATGGGTTTCCAGGTCCCCAGAGATGATCCCCTGTCAGGGGGTGCAACCTGACAGCCCTAATATCTTTGTATGGATGATGGATGGGTGGATAGACAGACAGAGAGATACAAAAATCAAAACAAAAAAAATTCAGAGAGATAGCAAAGTTAGCTTTCTGGCCATTTATCCCCAAAGTTTCTAACTGACCTGCAAGATCATGGCTATGCCATGAAGGAGGTTCATATGTTTTCTATGAGCCTTGGCATTTTCTTGCTGCACAAGTGGGGGCAGGGAAACTGAAGTCTTCACGAAGTACCACCAAGCCCTTCAACCCTTCAGCATGGATTTCCATTACACTCCCGTAATTTTCACGGCATGCTAAGGAGGCCCTAACCTTGGTCACATCCTGCCTACCACTGACTTCTCTTGCTGGGTATGTCAGCCAGGTGCCTCTGGCCACTTCTTGTCAACAGAGGGCAGATCAGTCTCGATGATTCCTTGTACTCGCCACTTCCACCTCTAGTAGCCTCCTTCATGTAGTCTCAGCTTTGCTCTGCACCATTTCCCCTCTTAACAGAATAGATTCTCCAAAGCCCTTTTGCCCATATCCTCTTAAATGGACTATTGATTCTAGTTAATAGTTGATGATCCTCTATGTGGTAAGCCAAGCATGTCCCCAAATTCAAGGGCACCCTTGAACAACCTATGCACTTGACAGAATGGTGTACTGCACACTGGGACACAGCCTATCTGCAAGTTGGTGGACAGTTACCAGACTGCTAATACAACTGAGGCAGGAGCGAGCAGGATGAGGTCAGTAACACACACCCCTCATGAGGGCAGGCTCAGGTAACACTGGAGAAGAGTTGTCTGAAGACGCCGATGCCCTGTGTCCTGCATGGGAAACTTCTGTGTCTTTTGTAGTCATTAGTTTGATCCCCACCCTATTGAATCATCTTCCATTGTGTAGTAGGCTCCTTAATGATAGCCAGGGTCATTTCCATGACATTCCAATTGTAGTGATAAGGGAGCGGGCCTGCTTTTCGTCCTGCCCGGCTCCCGCA
>LOJH01056328.1:0-11722 GCA_001685095.1 Ellobius talpinus | reverse complement strand
ATTAACCAATGAAAGTAACACATAGACAGATGACCCTCCTCCATCATAAGAGGGTGAACTTTATGGAATGTGAAAATATATCTCTTACAAACAAACTAATAAATCAAACCCCGGCCCCCTCTATAGCCACACAAGTAACAGAAACAAAACAAGCTGGGGAAGGCTGCATAGCGACACACTGCACAGTAGAGCTGGCACCCTGGCTTTTCCAGCTAAAGAAAACCCATACTGAGGCTCCTGGAGACCATGGCCAAGCCTTGAGTCAGAGCAGGACCACAGGGCACAGGCCATACTCAGTCCCACACTCTACAGAGGCAATGGTGTTGGGCACACAGGAAGGGAAGAGATATGTCCTTAAGACTCTGCTAGCATTCAGAAAACACTGGGCTGTCTTCTAGGGCACATGCTAGGCATACAGACATGCAGTTGGTGCTCACTTAATTACTTCTTTGTTTTGTTTTTCGAGATAGGGTTTCTCTGTATAGCCCTGGCTGTCCTGGAACTCACTCTGTAGATCAGGCTAGTCTCAGAGATCTGTCTGCCTCTGCCCCCTGAATGTTGGGATTAAAGGCATACCCCACCACCACCCAACCTAAATTGATTTTTCTAATCACTGAGGTAAGGCAGCATTTCTGAGGATTATGGAGAGACATTGCAGAACTGGCTCCACAGGATGACTTCAAGAGCCACTGTTATGACCGCCAAGATGCAAACGCACAGGTTCCCATTCTAATTCCCAATTAAAACGGGCAAGGTTTCATTTACTGCTGCACTTCTGTGTCTAACCTATAAAAAAAATGAAGAAACATGATTCCCTTGGCCCCCCTGTGCCTTCGAATTACCTAAGCGGTAGCAGAGACAATACAATTATATGTTCAAGGATGAACTACCAGCTGGACATTTAGAGAGAAATCCCTGAAATGGCTTCAACCCAATAAGGAAAGTGGCCCAAGCGGCATCAGCGCCACCTCCTGGCCTATCCTTACAGGGCTAAAACTAATTTTAAAACTCAGAACTCATCTTAGTTTGCCTCTTCCAGAGCAGTTCAGACAGAAGGCACCAGTGGACAGAGGGAGCAAATATAACCACAAGGCGGCAGGTTACGTTTAAATTTTACAGATTACAGATCATTTTTAGTCCAGTAAAATATTTAGAAAATGATGACAATTTACCTTCTTTCACTGTTAGAAATTAAAGCTAACTGGGTGTTCATTTTCCCTCAAAATCCACGGGAAATGATTCCACCTGTTGGCCCAATCGCCTGAGCAAGAGGCGATGCTGGAGAATTTAAGGTCAGGCTCTCCTTGCACTGGAGGCTGAGGGCTCGCTCCTCTAGATCCCCAGAAGCCAGCACCATATGCCGCATACTTTCCTGAGGCCTCTTCCAGGAAGATTGACAGTTAGTCCATCTTGAGCACGAAGACTTTACAAATAAAGGAATCAACCCAAAAAGGCAGTGGAGCTTCACTTAGCTCTTCATTTAAAGGGTGTGTGGGTGAACCCAGACTCCAGGCAGGCCTATGTGGGTAAGGACCACAAATCGTCCTAACAGCCTCCTGTGCAAAGCAGAGAATTTGAAAATATATGTGTTAAGCAGATGATCAGGGAACTTCAGGGGCAGCTGTTATCTCTGAATATTATTTTTATGGAGTCCATTTTTAATATTGGCGCTTTTAGGGTGAATGTAAATAAACCTGATCATTCGATAAATTCAGTCTGTCTTTTATTTCACAGATTTAGGCTAAACCAACATAAATCTCTTATTTGGAAGCAGCATCTCTCTCAAGATAGCAGAGGCAGCACCAGGATTTTGATACCCACTTAAAAATAAAAATAAATAAGGGAATGACTTCAGAGACTTCCCCAGGCACACATAAGATGAGTGCAATTACTCAACCACTGTAGAATCAGCCCATGGGATCTTCTGGTCCTCATATGAAAGGGGACATTACAGTGGACAGTAATAGTCCCAAGAGAAAAAGATCCTTGTTTGTATACAAGAAGATGGTAAACACAATCATTTTACACGCAGATCAAACTGGCTTCCTCAATGCACTGACCCTAGCTCCCTCGCGAAGTTTCCATCGAAACCAAGTTCAACAACAACAGTTTGGATGGTACATAAAATCTGGCCACCACTCTTCACGCCTGAAACCCATTTGTAAGCTGACCTCAGCACATACTGTATATCCCGTGTATACGTGCAGGATGGGAAGTATATGCCTATATATAAATATAAATACATATAAAGCTAACTTTCAGTGTTCGGAAAACAAAAGCTATCCCCATATAACAGCCAAATTCCAACATAACTCAATTTGGACACCTCATCTGGTGTGCACTGCACTCATTCCCAGTGTAAACCCCACTGCGCCGGGCAATGATATACTGTAATGTCACATCGCAATCTGGATTTACTATAAAGGGCCGCTGACGGGCTTCAGAGCAGTAAACAGTGCAGCGAGGTGTATTTCACACTGAGCTGGTTTTTATGAAGAACACTTCACCGCCCAGGCACGGCACCCGGGTGATGAATGGTGAAAGATGCATGACAAGCTTCATCATTGTTTGTAAATCTTAACTGTTCCTGCTCACTAACTCTGCAGGCAATTTTCAAAGACAGCAGCCAACAGAAGGACAGCACAGCTCTCCTGAAGGTTATTCAAGTTGTACTTGGCCTGAGGCCATGCCTCCAAAGAGCTGGGAAGGAAAATAAACTCCTAAGTTACTCCTCGCTGTGAGGCCCAGCAGATTCCTCAGACCCAAACGATGTCGCAGTGATCGGTGGCTGCAGCTCCACGCAAGGGCCCAGGCCAAGGCTGGAGCGTCACAGCTTTGAAAACAATTGTCACTGGATGAGCAAGGAAGGATACAGGCAAATTCTGTGTAGGCCGTGCCCTAAATGCAAAGCTTCCAAGAGAAAACTTGAAGATGTAGAAAGCTGTCCTATTCCAGCCACCAAATGCCACTAAGAGAATTTTGAAAAAACGTTATCTTTCTAAAAAATGATCTGGGAGGGCCAGTGAGACGGCTCAGTGGGTGAAGGCACTTGCTAAGTTCTGTTTTGGGGTCCCTCGTGATGAAAGTTCCATAAGCTGTCCTCCAACCCCTCCCCCCACAGAGTGAACGCACACACACACAACACAAAAGACCCATGCAAAATAAATAGATATACTAAAAATGTTTAACTATCTGAGGAAAAACTGGACTACTCTTGTTCATGTTACCTACAAATCAAAAACAAGTAGTCTATCATAGATAATAATAAACTGACTTAGCTTAGGATCAAAAAAAAGTGACTAAGAAGTAGCTGGTGGTGTTCCTATTTCTAGTTACTTATAATTTCAAGGTACCTAACCTTCCAATACCTGCCCTCACTAAATATGAATTGCATTCTACTCTCGCCTGCTAAGGAAGAAGGAAATTCAAATATAACCGTCAAACTAAGTGGCTTTCCTGTGTTTGTCATGAGCACCGTCTCAGCTGACCTACTGGCGGATTTGAGCCTTTCCTAAGATTTGTGCTGGGAAGTGACAGAAAGGCAGCTCTGAGTGGGGCATTTCTGGATGAGGCCTGTGCTACGGGACCATGTTTTTGACATTTCAGAAAAGCAACAGAAAGGCTGCTGCAGCCACGTCTAAGTAACTCCCATATAGCCATAGCCATCATCTCTTCGAACAATACTTCAAACACAGACACGTCAGACCATTTGGCCAGGGAGACTATGCCCTCCCTGTGCCTCAGCTCCCACGCCTGGCATGTGGACACCAGGACCCCTCTTCTTCCCGGCTCACAGCCACTGTCTCCATGCCTCCGTGTCCTCATCTGTCACATGGTGGTAACGATACTGAGTCTGAAATCCAGTATGCCGGTACGTTGCACAGGGCACCATCTTAAAGACCCTGCAGAAGGGACACGTGTTTGTAAGAGAAACACAAGGACAGGAAGTGGAGGAAGGGGAGGACAAAGGGGAGAGAGCAGTCAGGGAAAGTGGTTCCAAGGCGGGAGTGGACCCTAGTTTCTACTATTGAACACTGTGGACAAGGCTTGGAGGACATATCCTGTTAGCACCGCTCTGTAAGTGGGGACACTGGTACAGCCTCATCTGGGTCTCTTGCAGGGCTACATTCTTCATCAAAAGCCAGACTCATGTAAAGAATTAATTCTGATGCCAGGCAGTGGTGGCGCACGCCTTTAATCCCAGCACTCGGGAGGCAGAGGCAGGAGGATCTTCTGTGAGTTCGAGGCCAGCCTGGGCTACAAGAGCTAGTTCCAGGACAGGCTCCAATGCCACAGAGAAACACTGTCTCAAAAAAAAAAACAAAGAAAAAAGAATTCTGTAAAATGGAGTCTCCCAAAGGCAAGACTCTGTGTAATACAGTCCAGGATATCTACAGGCTAACGGCTGCAGAAACCTAACATTTCACAGAGCACTGGTGAGACGAGAATAGAAATAATTCTGGAGGGGTCTTCTTATTTATTCAGGAGAACATGAAGCATCCTGGGAATGCCCCCACCTCCCACTCCCCCTCCACCCCACGAGAACACACCCTGGTCATTCCTCTTCAGTGTGGAGATGACTGATCTCATGCCTTACAGAGAGAGTCTGACCTCCCCAAGGCAGCTCTCCGGGAAGCACCTGCCATTATTAGATGATAGCCGGGTGGCCAGCTTTGTTAAACACTGACATTTTACACATGGGATATGCTGGGGGTCACCAGCGCTCAGCCTTGTCCAGATTGCCTTTACAAGGTCTGCATTTCATGGAGAAAGAAAAGGGACCTAAATAAAAACAGCTCTGCCTGTCACCCGGAGCACATCAACTAGGGCTCTACTGGTTCTTTACGGTTCTTTAGGAGTTGCTGGTCCTCCAGACTCATCCTCTCTGCTTGGTTTCCATTTATTGAAAAGAACCTGCATCTTTTATTCCCAAATCAAAAATGACGACCATTTTTAAATGCTTAAAATGTGGAGGGTTTCTGGGCAGTGGTGGCACACGCCTTTAATTCCAGCACTCGGGAGGCAGAGACAGGCAGACGTCTGTGTGTTCAAGGCCAGCCTGGTCTACAAGAGCTAGTTCCAGGACAGCCAGGGCTGTTAAACAGAGAAACCCTGTCTCAAAAAAACAAACAAACAAAAATGTGTATAGTCTAACTTCCCCATTCAGCAGACCATGATGTCTAATTTTGAAACTCCCAATGAACAATACACATACACTCATAGCCATCAGGACCCCTGTTGGACTATATCTACGCCTTTCTTTATGAAAGCAGTACTTTTATTTACACAATCCACTGCTCAACACAAGGCAGAGTGATGGCCTTTGAGTCGACAGGAATGTAACACAGGGGAGTCAGCGTGGACAGAAGTGGTCCATGCTTTTACACATGGATCCATGTATGAAACCAGGTAAGCTGTTGTTACTGCATTCAGCTTCCCAGTTGAGGGAACTGGAGCTCTAAGATACCGTAATCTGAGCCCTGCTCTATTGGACCAGAGCTGAGGACCCGGACTAACCCTCCGTACCGCAGGGCTCTAGTCTCTTCCAGGCACCAGCTTCTGTGACATCTGCCACTGAATGCTCTATGCTCTTCAAAGCAAGCACCAACAACAGAAGGAGAATAAGGTCACCAGCCCAGCGCTCTTTTCTGTCTTCTGTCTTCTAAACACCGCGTGAGAGACACAATCGCCTTTTCTTAAGGGATGGGGACAAGAGCCAGTGTTCTCTCCTGAAGACTGGGTCATGTGGCTTGGGACAGAATACACAGAACAAGAGCAGCCCTTGGAGTCTTGAGCCCATTTTCCATAGGACTAAGACACACTGATGCATTTCTAGAACATTCTTCTCCACAAGGACTGCCAGCAACACCAGCACTATCCTTGAAGGCAGGAACTGGGTGTGATGACACCTGCTGCCTTTCATGGCGTTTGCCATTCTTGACACTGGACCCCATCAGAACCTCATGACTTCCCAGGCACCCTCACCATCTAGAGCAAAACCGAGCTTCTAGACACTGTCAAAACCTCACAACAGTCATGTGACCTCACAGTGCCCATGACCATGACAACTCTTACAAAGGAAAACAATTACTGGGGTGGCTTACATTTTCAGAGGTTTAGTCCATGATCAACTTGGGATATGATGACATGCAGGCAGACATGGTGTCAGAGAAGGAGCTGAGAGTCCAGCATCTTGCAGGCAACAGGAAGTGGTCTCAGACACTGGGCAGTAGGAGACCTCAAAGCCTGCCTCCATGGTGACACACTTCCTCCAACAAGACCACGCCCACTCCAACAAGGCCACACCTCCTAACAGTGCCACTCTCTTTGGGGGTTATTTTCTTTTCAAACCATCACACCTTCTATGGCAGAACTGAGCCTTGTCATACTAGACACCATCAAAATTTCACAAAAGTCAGGTGACCTCACAGTGCCCACTCTCACCCTCCAAAGCAGGAAATGAAACAAGCCCTTTGAGAAATGACTGCTGTTGCTAAGGCTACACAGCTTCCGATGTATAGGCCCATTTTAACTAACCAGATGACTCTATGTCCCCACACAGCCACTTTCGGCAGAAGGCCACTGGCCTCACATTGACGGTACCCAGGACAAAAAGATCCGAGGGTGCTTCCAAAGGGCAGCAAAGCCTCTGCGCTCCCACCTGCGGAGTGGGGAGGCACCTCCAGGAGACCTTTCCCACAAAGCACAACTCCACCACACAACACTGAACACGTCACAGATGACCACACAACCATTCTGCCTACAGTCTGCAGCATATAGAGACATCCACTGTCAGTGAACGCACAGGAGTCCGAGGCGCCATTTCTCCTGACTGCGCTGAGAGCATCCCAGAAGCTGATCCAAATCTTTAAAGTGTGTTTGTCTTTCCCAGTTGATACAAACCTCACTGCAGGTGTTAATCTGCCTGCTAAGAACTTATGTTAAAGAGAGCAACATGTAGGAAAAGTGCCTCTTTACGGATGCTACCTGTGTGCAATAGGGCATAGTAAAGGAAGTATCAACATGAACGCTCCATGATGTGGTTATGGTTTTATTGTAGAAATGAGAGCAGAGAGACAAAGAAGCAGACTGAATGTGGTCAGGGTTAGGGAAATAGGAAAGAACAGTGGAGATAATGAGATAGCAAGAAACAGTAAGAGAGTGAGTGGGAGTGAGAGGAGAGGGAGAGAGAGGGGGGAAGAGAGAATATGAGAATAGTGAGAACAGCTGGGTTATAAGAGGAATGCGTTCTGGAGGAGGGAAGTCTCTGAGCTGGAGAGAGCTTAGGGTAGGTGAGCTAGTAAAAGGGTTGGGATGCTAGCTCAGACTCTGAAAAGTATTAACGTGTACTTGTGAAACTAAGGGAGCCTGGAGGCTAGCACGGGCTCTGGTATGCTGACAGAAATCACAGGTAGCCATATGTCCCTTCTGGCAGGTGAGGGAAATGGCTCCTTTTGGTAGACAGGAACCTGTTTCACAAGTTCCTGAGGAATGCTGGCATTTACCTACCTGCCAGACATCCTCCTATGGTCTGAATGGAGTTCATTTCGGGATATGCATACAGACTGCTTTTAACCTGGCACTACTCCCCTACAGCCACACATACACCCAATGAAACAGAGGCAATGCTGCGGCATCCCATGTCATCCCTTCTGGAGTGGCATCATTTCCCGGATGCTCCCGGTCACTTCCCACACACCCTCCATGTGTTGCTATGAACTGGGCACACTTTCTCCCACACCTGTCTTCTACTTGGGCAAATCACTGATTTCCAAACTATATGGAGGGAAGGACCTACGCTTTATTTACTTTTGAGTTTCTAATCTAGTTTGATTAGATACTTTTATACTACAATAAAGATGAATTATGAGAGCCGTAATTGAGAAAATTGGAAAACAAGTTAGTGTTGGTTAGGATATGGGGAAGTGGGAGCCTTCATACTCTGACGGGAATATAAGATAGGGTAGCTGCTAGGAGAACAGGTTAATGAACCTCAAAAAAATAAATATAAAACCCCCACAGGACCTAGCAATTCCACTCTGGACGGTTTAGATAGACCTCAAAGGCATTGTCTCTATGGTGGCACTATTAGGAGGTGGCAGAACTTGGAGGAGGCCGCAGGGTCTCATGGCACAGGTCTGTCATATAAGGGTGATAAGGAGATGGCATGTTCAAAGCCTGGCTGGACTACTAAGTGAGTTCAAGGCCAGCCTGGGCCAGCCTGTCAAAACACTGTAGCAAAAAGGATAGAAGAGGGATGGGGTACCTCTCAGTGGTACAGGGCTTGCCTGCCATGTGCCTGACCTATATTAAAGCCCAGTGGGTGGGTCTTGCATCACTGTAACAAACTATTGAAGAAGGTGCAGAACCCTAGCCTCTTCCTGTTCCATTTTGCCACCTGGCTGACAAGGTGTGTACTTTTATCGCTGCGCACTTTTGCCATGTGGTTTCCCACCAGAAACCCAAAGCAATGGACCACTTAGTGACAGATGGGGACCTCCAACATTGTTAGTCAAAGCTAACCTTTACTCTTCGAAAGCTAGTAAATTCAGTCCTTTTTGCTACAGTGACAAAAGCTGACGCATACATACTTCTAGGTGTAAGTTCAGAAGAACTAAGAACAGGTGACCAAATAGGCAGCACTATCAATCCACAGTAGTCAAAGAATGGCAATAATCCAATGTCCATCAAAGAATGGATGAACAAGATATGATACATTCAAATCACAGGATACAATTTAGCCAAAGAAACATAGGGAGTACGAATTCATGCTAAAGTGCGGACGAACCATGAAAACCTGAGGTGAAGAGAAAGAAATCAGACACCAAGGACCATGTGTCACCTACTCCATTGGCACGAAACATCAGGACTAGGGAGTCTGGGAGCAGAAAGCAGGTTAGCGCTGACCAGGGCTCAGGAAAGAAAGACTTGGAACAACTGCTTCACGGATGAGTTTCCTCCTCAGTGGGTAAACATGACGTAGAACCAGACAGAAGTGACAGTTGCCCTAACTCTACACAGCACTCTGACATTCACAATGCCCCAAAGGTACAGTTTCAGATGCCTCATAATTCTCTTATGTGAGGTGCAAGTGAATTACTACAGCAATGAAAGATAAAACTACAAGCCCCACTTCTACAAAACTACAAGCTCACTAGACATCTAGTTGCTCCGTCAAGGAGCCACAATCTCTCCTTATTCTCCATTCCCAGTAGGGAAAGGATCTTCAGACCCGCCTGAGCTGCCACCCTGGAGGCCATTGGCCCTACTCCCTGGGTCCTTCTGTGTTGATTAATCTTAACTGGATCTGGAACCAACTAACAGACACACCTCTAGATGGGTCTGTAAGAATATTTCCCAGAAAGACTGACTTCTGGCAGGGAGATCCTCCCCAGAGATAAGGAGATCTGAGAGAAAAGCTTTTTGCCTGACCGCCTTCACCTCTTGCTAGTGAGTGCATCCATCCTACAGCTGTCACTGCCACTGCTGCCCCTGCCCTTTGCTCACATGGAAACACATTTCCTCGGACTTTCAGCATGAACTAAACACCAGTGGCTGGCTGAATCTCCAGGAATCCTCCACAGTGTAGCACCAGATGGGCAACCCCAGCTTTCCTGTTCTATGCCTGTCATCGGCACGGCTTGGCTCAGTTCGCTGAAGTACTTTCTACGCTCGACTTCTGAAACACCACCCACCTGCAGTCTTCATTTGCCTCACTGGCTTCCTGTCTCCTTCACTGGTCATCCCATCTACCAATGCTCAAAACACCGTGGTCCCCAGGCTCGGGCCTCAGTCCTTTATGCCCCCTCTGCATTGCTGGATGTTCACTTCTCCAGGAGACCTCGTCAGATTGACTAATACAGTGTGTCCTTGTGTTGAACTCTCAACTTTTCATTCCTAGTGGGGTGCTCCCCTCAACTCAGACTTCACACATCCAATGTCTACTTAGAACCCACATGCATGTATCACGGACTTCTCAAATCTTATGTAAAATTAATCTCATAGAGGCTGAGACTACACCACAGTCATACAGCACTTGCCTAGCAAGTGGGATCCTGGGTTTAATGCCCAGCATCTCACACACAAAAAGTCAAGCGTGGCTGATACACATGTGCAACCACAGCTCCCACCTACATATACATCCCAACCATCACTTCAGGATGGCCAATGGGTCTTCTCAGATCTTTTCCACAAAAAACAATAGAAACAAGGTGGCAGGGAGAAACTTTTGACACTTTTTTTCATTGATTCTCATGTTGCCATCCACAGCAAATCCAAGGGACAACATTAAGCTCATACCTATTTCTTTAGATACTAAAATTAGCCAGGTAAGGTAGTATATACCTGTAATTTCAGCTACTCCTGAGGAAGGAGGCTCACAAATTTGAAGCTGCCCTGAAATATGCAGTAAATTTAAGTCCAGCCTGGGCAACTATTTCAAAATAAAACCTTTTTAAAGGCCTGGGACTGTAGATCAGTGGTACAATACTTACCTGGCACCAATGGGGAAAATCCCCTGCTTGGGCAAGGAGAGTGAATAGGTTATGTTTATCCATTAAAAAAAAAACTGAAAAAATTTATTCTTAATGGACAAATTCATACTCTAATAAAAATTTTCCAAAAATCACTAACTCCACTTTCAACATTATTCTCCAAATCACTTAGATGTTGTAGAATAATTCATCTGTACAGTGTGAAGATGTGTTGCTCTCGTTGTTACGAAAAAGCTGATTGGCCGATAGTTAGGCAGGATTTTGGGGGGGCAGAGAGCATGCTGGGAAGAAAAAGGGCAGATTCAGAGGAGCCACCAGTCACACACAGAGAGGAAATAGGAAGTACAAGATGAAAGAGACGTAACAACATGTGGCAGAATGTAGATTAATAGAAATGGGTTAATTTAAGTTCTAAGAGTTAGCTAGTAATGAGCTGTCCCCCTGAGCATTTACAATTCATTTAAGACTCCATGTTGGTTATTTGGGAACTAGCAGGGGGGGAAGAAAAGTTCACCTACACTTAGAAGCCCATCTGGAATAGCTGATAAACATGTAGAAATCATATCTTTTTAATTTAACCACAACCAAAGGAACTCAACTCTACCATGACTGCAGTGCTAGGCAGAACTAGTAACCAGCCAACCACTGTCAGTTTCTCAGTGACTAAAATGATGTGCCCACCTCCATGAACCACATCCTGCCACTGTCTCAGACTTTCAGATCTACTACCCAAAAGGGTCTAGCCTACTCCAAAGGACTAAAGCAGGGTACCCCACATGCCAAAAGATGAGACCTGTGGGCATCCTGTTTCCCCAATGATTTTCCCATCCTTCCTCATCCACTTTGTAAAAGCTTCATGAATGGCACTCCAGACGGCTAGACATCAGAAAATCACATTCCTTTCACCAATTAACCAGACTTTAGATTTTCTACCAACTCATTTTTCTTTTTCCACAATCCCAAGCTAATAACACTGAGATTTAACTACGATTCTTCTGGGCTATATCTCCCTCTTTTGCCACAGTTAGAGTTAATTCTATCAGTGAATGAGAGGGTCCCAGGAAGTGAGGTCAGAGGCCTCAGGCAAAGTAGGCAATTCTTGATGCCTTATGCTCCGGTCGCAATACTGCCAACCCTGTTTCTGTGGACGGTTACCTCTTTCCTTCCAAGTGACAGCCTCCTGATGGAGGAGGGTCATCTGTCTATGTGTTACTTTCATTGGTTAATAA
>LOJH01056327.1:0-11722 GCA_001685095.1 Ellobius talpinus | reverse complement strand
ATCTTACATCTGTCAGAATGGCCAAGATCAAAAACAATGATGACAGCTTATGCTAGAGAGAATGTAGGGTAAGGGGAACACTCCTCCAATGCTGGTAAGAGTGCAAACTTGTACACTTGGCTTTGGAAATCAGTATAGCAATTTCTCAGAAAATTAGGAAGCAATCTACCTCAAGACCCAGCAACAGCACTGTTGGGTATATACCCAAAAGATGCTCAATCATACCACAAGGACATGTGCTCAACTATGTTCATAGCAGCATTATTGATAATAGCCAGAACCTACAAACAACCTAGATTCCCCTCAATGAAAGAATTGATAAAATATGGTACATTTACACAATGGAGTACTACACAGTGGTAAAAATAATGACATCTTGAAATTTGAAGGCAAATAGATGGATCTTAAAAATAAAAAAACATTTAGAGTGAGGTAACCCAGACCCATAAAGGCAAATATAATATGTACTCACTCATAAGTGGATTTTAGACATAAAGCAAAGAAACACCAGCCTACAGTCCACAACCCCAGAGAACCTAGACACCAAAGGGGAACCTAAGAGAGACACACATGGATCTACGTAGGAAGAAGAGAAAGACAAGATCTCCTAAGTAAATTGGGAGCATGGAAGTCATGGGAGAGGGTAGAAGAGAAGAGGGGAGGAAGGTAGGTGAGGAGAGAAAAACAATAAATAGAGAAAAACACTTAGAGAGAGAAAGACAGAAAATCCTTCACAAATAACTAAAAGACCTCTGACTTGTAATGGTCTTTAGAAGAGATACTATCAGGAGACATCTGATGTAACCATGATAAAAATAGCCTGACTTGATGGCCATCAAGTTTCATGGCCTATCCAACAAGTTCAAAGTCCCTTATTTTGTGTAGGAATGTGTATATAAATTAGTCATCATGCATAATGGTTTGTTAATGTAAAGGACCTTGTCTTATTATACAACTAAGATAGAAATCAACTTTCCTAGCTATTCTATCTATGCTTCATATTGACCTAACTTTCCCATTTCAAGTTTTGAAATCTGTTAGGTTTGAGAGCAATGCAGGGATTTGAATAAAGCTGATAATCTTGAATTCTGACTCCCTGGTTCAGTGTCTTGCTCTTTTAAGCACTTTGTGATAACATGATTATTCCACTTTTTCAGGACTCTTAGCTCTTTGTCTTCTCCCTCATTTTATTCCATGTTAACCTTAGCTCTTTTCCTCCCTTCTTTTAGCTCAGGTCATACTTAATGATTCTTTCCCCCAAAGTCCTTATTACTCAGCTAGTCCAAGTTCTGTGACCCCCACTAATCCCTTTCCTGCCTTCCTCCATTTGACTTTGTCCTTTTCTTCAACCTTTTTCTAAACTGGAACAAGTTTCTCATGACCCATCCCATGTCTTAATCAATATCTAGACCACAAAGGGAGGATATATGGCCTAGATGTGAATAGAGTTCCCTAACCTTTTATGATCACAGTGGGTGATGGAGCCTTAAACTCAAGCTAGGTGGATCTGAGCCCTCATTGGGACTTTTCTGCTAGAACATATGTGTCATAAATGCTGTGTTTTGTGGGAGGTTGCCAAACTGGGACATGTGAGTCCAATAGCCATCTTTCACACCAGCTGGGGAAGACATTCATGGAACAGTGAGCCAAGGGAGACAGGAAAAGCTGAGAAATAGAGAGAAACATCCCATCATTCAACAGAGTCTCAATTTGGCCCCAGGGACAGATTTATAATCTTAAGGTCTGGAAATTCTCTTTCTGCTTAACCTAGTAAGAGTTAATTTTCTGAGGCTTATAACAGGATTGTTGAATACTATATCAAACACATGTAAGCACACTTAACATCTGTTAACTCTCCATTTCATCATCTGCACACACACACACACACACACACACATACACACTCCCAGCGCTAATGATGCAGAAGGTGAGAACTATTATTCTTGCATAACTGTCTTGAGAATGACTTGTTTCTTCTTTGGGTGGTATCTTGTTTATCACATTATCCCTAACAAATCTAAATAGCATTGGGAGCAACAAACTAAATCTACGTCACCATCTCTTTTGCAAAGGAACTACAGTTGTGAACAAGGTCACAGCTATCCTCCCCCCATCAAAAATTTGCATAATAATAAAAATATAAACTAATACAATTGATGGAGGACCCCCATATGTGTCAGTTCTCATAACAATCCATTAAGTGATGCTATTTTCCTTTGCTTTTCATGAAGACAAATGCAGCTTAAAGTTAAATTAGCCCAATCCAAAATTACAAGCTTGAGAAGTGGCAAGAGTTCAACCAAGATCTTTTTCTAGAAATCACATAGCCTCTGTGGGGTTTTGGTGAAAATAAGCTCCAATGCTGTGCACGCACGCGCGCGCGCGCACACACACACACACACACACTACAACAGTCTGCAATGGTTAAAACATTTACTGGCTAGTATAATCATCCTAATGATTCTGTCTTCAAGAACACCTCTAAAGCATAATAAACTTAGAACAACTTGAATCTCCATTTTCTTAGGAATTTTGTTCTAATATTTGTGTAAGAGATTTAAGCTCTCTCCCTCCAAAATATTGGCACAGAAGAAACTTAAGGATAAGGCATGTTGGTCCTCTTGCTGAAGTGTGGGGTGGTCACATGCCTCTTCATGTATTCTTTCCGCCTGCTGTGGGATTGGTCAGTGGTGTTTGAAGTACGAACTTCATCAGTTCATGAAAAAGCTCTTTGTGACATAATAAAGATATAATATTTGCTAATACTGTTTAATAAATATTAAATAGCCAAGCAGGATTTAGTATCTTCTTAAGAGGGAGAATGTGCATGTGAGCAAATGAAGACCCAAACTTAGGTTATTTCTCATGGCTCAAAAAGAGTCAGCCTATTCTAGAACAATTATTCAAGAGCCATAGAACCTATGAATCTGAGCAACACGGAGGAAAGAGAACTGTCTCCAAACATGTGTGAGCCATGCACCACGCTGAAGGAAGTCAGTGTTCAGCAGAAAATCCTGAGAGCAGAAGACACTCTCATGAGATATCCAACAAGGAAGAGATTCAGAGTCCAGGTGGCCACAGCCACAGCATAGAGTCAGAATCCCAGGAAGATAAGCAAGGACCTAAAGAGCACTGAAGGAATGGTTCCAGGACCTGGAGAGGGTCTGAGGGCAGAGTTCTGTGTGGAACCCTATTTGGGACAATATCAGGGATACCACTGAGATGATATACCCTGGGGACAAAAGGTCAAATCCAAATGGAGGGGATTTTCTAAACAAATAGTCTATCATCTGGGAAAGAAAAAAAATGAATAAATGAATGAGAGTAAAAACACTCTCCAGAAGAGACTGTTCTTCCTGACAGTGAAGTTAAATGTGTATGACAAAGTAATTTGGAAAAAGAGGATTATTGGATGGACCACAAATGTAATGAAGAGAGGTGGGGGAGAAGGGGAGGGAAAGAGGAGAGAGGAGAAGGGAAGAGGGAAGGGGAGGGGAGGGAAGAGGAGAGGAGAGGAGAGAAAAGGAGAGGAGAGAAAAGGAGAGGAGAGCACTGTGGGATGATAACTTTGGCCTACATTGTTATGGCTTCTGGACTGTGGAGATACTGAGCCCCATCAGGCAGCATCTCACTGAATGCTCCAGCCTGTGCAGAGAGGAAGGGACTACAGTGCTTTTCTGGTTCAGGATTAAGTAGGTAGCTGGTTAGGACCTGCCTTTTCCAGGTAACAACAGTCTGCCATTCTGTCTGAATTCTCCCATTAGGAACATCAAAAGGCCGCTTCTGAATGGTATGTATTCTTGACAGAAGAATAATTCTCAGAAATCTGGGGTGAATAGTTTAATCACAATTCCCAGGCTACAGAGAGGGGAGCCTAGAAATAGACAGTAATGGGAATTTTAAAAATTCTGCACTGAATTGCTGAATTATGGGCACCTACCACGTGCCCATTGTGATGCTATGCTGACACACAGCAGGGAGTTTCCACCTTAGCAGGTGTTCTGCCCGGCTTCTTGATGAGTCTGCCCTCTGCACTACAGGCTGAGTGGCAGCAGGCTACTACCATAAACTTTACCTGGAAAATCTCTGCTGGGTCAAGGCAATTGACCCTCTGGGTGCCACTTAATGTCCCCTAGGGGTAAAATCTCGCTGTTCTGAAATAAATGTGCATACTTATTGATGAGGTAACCAGATTTGATAAAACTTGACTAAGTGGTCCCCAGCTCACAAAGCCAGTAAGAGACAAGACTGAGATTGACTTGAGCTGCTCCAGTGAAATGCTGTCGTTTGGACAAGAGCTTATTGGGCACATTCCCTCCTCCATTAATGATAAACTTAAAAGAAACCCAAGTGAGCAGAGGCAATGGAAATTATGCTGCCCATTTACTTTTCACCAAATGGGAAGAACACCTCATTTCACCAGTCTGTCTTCAGTTGATAAAAGAAGAGAAAGTCTTGCAGAATTTAACAAGCTCTGCCTTAACCTGTATCTTTCTTAATGGGGTGGTAATTAATCTCTATTCTTTTAATTAGGAATTCAAAATGGAATCAGGCAGAGCTAAGCAAAAGTTTCTCTCTACAGCCACAGCCTATATTAATATCCTGTCTTAATAATAGAGAACATTAATTGGAATGTTTACGACATGCCATGTGTTGTCTTATGCAGTTTTCTCACGAAGGTTCATTTGAAATATGCAGCATTCCTAGGAAAAATCCTTAGCTAACTTTCACTTTTTGCAGAAAGGCGAACTGAGGCACAGGAAGGGTAAGCAGAAACCCAGTGTGGTTGCATAATGGAACTAGCATGCAGAATCAGGCCCTTTTGCCCCCGGATCTCCATAGAGTCATGCCAATTGTTCTGTTTCTTGGGCTTTGTTTGATTTATGCATTTTTGTAGAGACACATGATGTCTGTAAATCCTTTTTATTAGACAAGATGTCTCACTGGTACTTAGGTCTCACTGCTAATTTCACTAGGCTGGCTAGCCAGCCAGTTATATATCCTCTGCCTCCCCAGTGCTGGGGTTAAAATTCTGCCACCACAGCTGGCATTTCTCCTTGAGCTGGAGATTTGCACCTGCTAGTTTTATATCAATTTGACACGAGTTACAGTCATTTGAGAAGATAGAACTTCAATTAAGAAAAAAAAATGTTCCCACCAAGTAGGCCTGTGGCCAAGTGTATCAGACATTTTCTTTATTTCTTTTTTCCTTTTTAATTTTTTATCTATTTTAGGTTTTTAATTTAATTTATTAATTTATTTTACACTCTGATTGCATTTTCCCCTCCTTTCTCTCCTCCCATCTCAATCCTACACCTCCCCCCATCCACTCCTCTATTTCTGTTTTGAAAGGGGTAGGCCTCCCATGGGTATCAACCAAGCAGGGCATATCAAGTTGTGGTAAGACAAAGCACCTCCACTTGGATTAAGGGATGTTTTCTTGATTGATAATTGATGGCGGAAAGCCCAGATTAATATAGATTGTGCTACCCTTGGACTGGTGGTTCTGGGTGCCATAAGAAAGGCCAACCAAGCCTCAAGGAGCAACCCAGTAAGCAGCATTCCCTCATGGACTCTCCATCAGTTACTCCTTCTAGGTTTCTACCTGTAGTTACTACCTGGACTACCCTCAGTGACAGAATATGATCAGAGAGGGATAAGCTGAAGTAAAGCCTTTCCTCCTCAAGTCGCTTTTGGTCGTGGCCTTTATCACAGGTTGTAGGATATTTTATCACACTGTATGAAGATGTATCACTACTTTACCTTGCCTGCCTAAGGCGCCTGATTGGTTTAATAAAGAGCTGAATGGCCAATAGCTAGTCAGGAGAGAATAGGGGGAGACTTCTGGGAAGAGATAGGAATTCAGGGAGGAAGAGAGTAGAAACACCAGAGAAACAGAGAGATAGGGGAGTCAGACTACAGAATTGAAAAGAGGTAAAAAGCTATGTGGCAAAATGGTTAATTTAAGTTATAAGAGCTAGTGGGACAAATCTAAGCTAAGGCCAAGCTTTTGTAGTTAATAAGTCTCTGTGCCATTATTTGGAGGCTGGAAGTCCTGAGAAGACATTCCAACAACAATCAGTGTTAAAAACCCTTACTAAAGCAGAATTGAGCTCAAGTCTTCATGCTGAACGATCAGCACTTTACCTAATAAGCTGTCTTCCCAGTTCCCAGCCACTGGGCTTTCAACTAGAAAAACAAGACTAGACCTCAGCTCATATTGATGACTGGTAATATCTTTACTTGGGAATGTGGGAGCCAGAAATGTTTAGCTGAAGGAGTAGAGGAACTTAATAATAAGATTCATGCACTGTACAATAAAAGCACCTAGGGTATTCTCAATGACTATCAAAAAAATCTATAAAACAATTGATTACTTCATATGTCAACCATAGAAAGCTGAAGATCAACTTCAATATAAGTATTTAAATAGAAATTTCACTGAAGATAACCATTCATTTAATTCCCTGTTTCTTCACCCATTCTTCTAATATTCAGGCCACCCAAAATCCATTTTCTTATTACCTAATCATAGTCTCCATTTAGTACCCTTATCATTGGCTGTCTTAAAAATCACTGTTACAATTTGCATATACTGACAATATGTAGAGAGACACAAATATGCACACAGACTGGCTTATGCAGAAATGCTCTTTCGTGGCTCTCCAGAACAATGACTGCCCTATTGGACTGGGACGTCAAGAACAAGGAGAACGCCTGAAGGGATTCATAAGGTGTACAGAGTTCTGTCAGCTCATTGTTAACTGTTTAAAACTGCTACTGCGAAATTCCATAACTGCACAAAATGCACACATAAAGTTATGAGATTGCCCATTTACCCATGATTCAAGAAAAGTAAGCGGCCATGACTTCCATAGTTAGTTTACTTATAAAGGTCTTTCTGGTAGTTTGACAGATATGTCCTATGAGCAAATGCAGCTGAAGAATACAGCTAAATTAATCAGCACTGATAATTTTCAGACTGGAGGGGATAGAAAAGAAATAAACTGATCCAATAAGATTGAGAGATATTTCTGTCTATATTATTTGATATCCATTAATATTCCTCTGCAGTGATTATATTGATAAACATTTGAGGTCTTTTTACCTTTTGATGTCTACTTATTAAATACTTTTTTCTCTGCATTATTAAACACTTAGTTATTATATATTATAACTCTTGGTTATTAACATCTAAGAAATGAATGGGAAAGAGACTTAAAGGACTAAAACAGGAATTCCAAATGAAGGAGAGGACTGGCTGGCTGGCTGGACTTTTTATCCTATTGTTTTCCACTTGGGTCAGTCAGAGAATTCATTCTTCTCTCTCATCACATCATGATGACTCTAAAATAATAACACTTATTGAAAGATGAAGTTTGGGTTTAGTTTAAAACTTCAAAGTTGGGCCTGGAGAGACATCTCAGCAGTTAAGAGTTCTTTCTACTTCTCTAAAGAATATGGGTCCCAGCACCCACATCGGATTGTCACAGCTGCCTCTAACTGCAGCTCCTCATCCAGCCTCTCTTGGCACCTGCATACTCATGGGGAGGAGACACGCAGACACACATACACGTAAATTAAAATAAATTTTTTTAATTCTCCAGAATCAGGAAAGATTTTGATCAGATTTCTAAATCTAAAGTTAATAAGATGTTCAATTTAGACAGTTGGATACCATGACCCAAAGTGATGGGGATCAAAAACTTATATAAAGAGAAAAAGAACAAAGAAGAGGGGCAACAATGAAAGTCCAGAGACAACAGAACATACCGTTAAGCATGGTGGTACATGTCTGCCAGCCCAACACTCAGAAGCCTGACACAAGAGGATCACTACGAGTTAAAAGGGCCAACGGGAGAGCATTGTGTGATGATAAAACTGACCTCCATTTGTGCAGCTAGCTCCTGGTCTACATGAGACACGAGCTCCATACTGCCCTCGCATACTTCTACCAGAAGGAAGACTGTGAAGCAAATGTGAGACAGCAAAGCAAACAAACAAGGGGATAGCAGCAAGAGGGGAAAGCAGAGAAAGCCACAAAAATAAGAAATGGAAGGTCAGTGTATTGGCTACTTTTCTCACTGCTGGGGCAAAATACCTGGCATGAACAAGTTAGGGGGAGAATGCTTTAACTCAGTTTCACGGCAGAAAGCTTAGCAGTGTCCGTCACAACAAAACCAGTTTCTATGGCAGCAGGTGAGGCAGCTTGCTCACATCTCAACAGTGTACCAGGAGGCAGAGACCTCTGTTCTCTGGTTATAATCCTCTAACCATGTCACTACAACCCAGTACCCTATTTTTCCCGAAGCAGACCCCAAGTCTAAAAGCTCTATAACCTTCCAGAAGAGTGCCACCACGGAAGATGGGGTGTTCAAATGCTCCACCCTATGAGGTACTGCTCTCAATCATGCAAGCAGTCGCTTTCCAAGAAGAATTTGAAGCATGTGATAGATTCCAAAGTAGAATTCTGGGAAATGAAAAGGAAATTCTGAAGACTATAGCACGAGAGTACTGGTGGTTGACATATCTTTAAGGAGTAGGGGGAGTTCCAGCAATCTTCTGGAAGGAAGGAACATTTGGCATTAGCTAGGGTTAAAGACAGGCCAATGAATACTGTGTGAGATACTGAAAATAGTCCTCAATAGTGGGTCTGGGAGAAAAGACAACCTTTGGTGGTCCGGGAGGACTTCACAGGTGTCTGGCAAATTAAGATGGTATGGCAAAAGTGAGCGGCAGGTAGAGATAGAAAACAGATCGTATTAGGGAGATAAAACAGATCTTGTTAGGGAGGACTAAGAGGCTATTAAAGTGATCAGATTATGAACGTGTTTCAAATGGGAGATGTACAGACAGCTGAAAGAAAGGATATAAGAGTTGCAGACAAGTTAGGAGGCTGCCAAAATGGCCCAGATGAGAGGAAGTGATAGCATCGGCTATTGTTCCTAAAAATAGAGCAACTGCCTAATTCCAGAGCTACCAAGAAGGCAGAAGTTACAGATGTGGACGAGAGGAGGGATGAATAAAGGAGGTTCCCAGGAGTGCCTCCATCTTGCAGCTAGGAGCTGCTATTCTTGTTCTCTGAAGCAGGCACCATGGAAGAAGAGGCTGGGGAGGCATACAAGATGAAGATAATAAAGTTCAGTTTGAAAATTGGGAACTGGTAGAATATCCAAGATATAAATATTATCCCAGGATGCTATAAACATGACTTCTATGCCTAGGTATCGTTTCCCATGATGTGCCCGTGTTCATACGTGTGAAAAACACAGGATGGTACAAAACAGAAAACTTCAGAAAGTTGAATAAAGGATTCCTTGGGGAAGTTATGCAAACTTATTTAACCCTGCCCTGAAGCTATCTTGTCTTTCATTAGATGATCGGTGTTAAGCTGAAATGTAAAAGAGAATGTCTGCAAACCACACTCATTTGACGTCAGCAAATATTTGAGAGGGTCCCTACTTACCAGATGGAAACTCATTTACGTGACATTCAATAAATTGTAGAACTCTGCTTTAATTCTCACACTCACTCACTCAACTTGTGAGCAATTGATTTCTTACAGATGCTCTATTAGCATTAGAGGCATAGTTGACCATGGGGCATTCACGTTTTAGTAAAAATAATGAATTATAACACATCAGGTCGTATTGAGGGCTGTGGGGAAAATAGATACTGCAGTGAGTTGGAGTGAGGCAATGGAGTGAATGGTTACCATAGTTAGATTTCATTAGAGGCAAAATCAAATGTCCAAAGGAAGCAACGTATGAAGATTATGTGGAAACCAAAGGAATAAGGAATAACAGATATAAAGTTGCTAAGCCTGTACAAGGAAGGAAAGGATGGCCTGTGTGACTCGAAGTGATCAAAAGAGGAAAATGCTGGAAGATGAGGTCAAAGCGGGGAGACAGGAGTGAAAACACTATCGGGCCTCAGCAGCTGCAGTCAGCGGGCATGTTTGAAACCAGGGTAACAGAAGGATGGCCTTGCCAGGGGAGTTGTATGATTCGGTTTTGTTTATTGCAAGCTTCTTCTGAGTCTTGACTAGAAGATGGATTATTGGTGAGCAAGAAGAAGAGCAGCAAGGATGATCAGGAAGCCATTCCAGATATCCATTTAAGAGAAGGGGTGGTTTCTAGGAATGAAAGTGGAGAACAGGGACCATCTAATGTAGATCCCCCCTCTTCTCTTTACATATGAGGAAAGTGAGGTTTATATATTGGTCATTATGGTTATATATTTATTTCATCATTCTGGGATTGGAAGCTAGATCCTTCACATGCTTGGCAAACATTGCACCATTGAGCATCAACTCCAACCTCCAAGATCTGTTTTTAACAGAAGACATCACACTGTCTCCCGTTCCTTCATACAGAGAGCACTGACTTGTTTTGTCCTGCTGCTGATCTGCACCTGCTGGGGTTGTTTGATTGACTTCGCAAACCACAGCCTGGAGTTTAGTTCTACAATCAGGCATCATTACATTGTTTGTAAACAATGACAGACTATGATAAATATGCATTCTGGCTAATTACTGCCTTCCCATGTGCCGCCTTCAATTTCTCATTTCCATCATCCCTGTCATATCTCAACACCTGACTGTGCGTGTTCCCTACCACAGGGAAAGAGAAGATAGCTGCAAACACATTGAAATGCAGGAAGACAGTCCTGTGCCCTAATGAGATCTTAAGAACAGGAGGCAAACACAGAGCGTTTCAGTATGTTCAGCTTTATTTCCCTTCCTCGGTGCATCCATAAAGTTTTTATTCAAGGCACAGCATCTCTAACAGATGTCCATTACAGCCTTGCCCCTGAAGCAGAATTAGCAGGCCAATCATAAAGAAAGTTCCACTGGGGTCTAAGGGATTTGTTTTCCCTCTGCTCTCCTCTCCTTCCCTCCTCCCAACTCTTTCCTGTGATGCTCTTTCCCTTCCTCCTCCTCCACCACACACCACACACACACACAGACACACACACACACAGACACACACACAAGAGTAGCTAGATTAAAAAGATCTGGGATGGAGTCTCCTTAATCATGGGAAAGCAGCACCTATACTAGAATTCTTGGCATAGCAAAAATTTTCAACACCATTGATTTCTGTATGGTGTGCTACATGTGTAACATAACTCAAGCAGTAGCACCTAAGAAAGGATATTAGCTGCAAGTTCAAGCAAATGTCAAAATATATTCTACTTCTGCTCCTGGGCATTTGGGGGATAAGCCCCCGGACTTCAGTTTGCTCACCTTTGTAGGCAAATAAAAATATTTGTACTTTTTGGTACTTCTTACAATGGGTCACTCAACTGAGGTATTACTATTACATATTCCATTTTCCCACAGAAGAGAATGGGAATTTCACATAGAATAGGGGCTCCCCACCTGATGATTAATCTTCACTATCAACTTGATTGGGCTTGAAATCACCTATTAGATGCATCTCTGGGCATATCTGCAAGGATATTTTTAGAGATGTTTGAGTGGAGAAAGAACAGCCACCTTGAATGTTGGGGAATGTCATCTTACTGGGATGGGGTCCTAGACTGTAGAAGAAAGGATGAAGAGAAAACTAACACAACACCAGTACTCATCTTCATCTATGACCTCACTGGAGCCATCTTTTGCTTCTGCTACTACACTGTGATGTAGGTGGGTCTTCTGTCTATGTGTTTACTTTCATTGGTTAATAAAGAAACTGCCTTGGCCTTTTGATAGGCCAGC
>LOJH01056324.1:0-10242 GCA_001685095.1 Ellobius talpinus | reverse complement strand
GGGAAAACTAAACTAAATGCTGGGAGAAAGGAGGCAGAGTCAGGGAGAAGCATGTAGCCCCTCTCCAGACAAACATCTGTCACAGCCATGTGGTGATACACAGATTAATAGAAATGGGTTAGTATAGGATAAGAGTTAGCCAGAAATATACTTAAGCTATTGGCCAAACAGTACTGCAAATAATATAGTTTCTATGTGATTATTTCGGGGCTGAGCAGCCAGGAACCAACAAGTGGCTTTCCTCCAACAACAGCCTATCAGGACCTCTTCACGGAATCTTGCTCTGCTACATGTTGCCTGGCCTCAGCTTCCTGGAACCGTAGTACAAACCCACAATCCCCTTCACTCTTGCATCTTTCAAGTTCAAGCTTCCAAGTTCTTGGCAACCTTGAAATAGTTACTTGTACTTTTAAAGCTGGATCTGAGAAAATACCTAAACAGGGACTTGTATTTTGCAGAGAAGCCCTACATTGGCATTCTCGGTCCACACCCTCCATTCAGGTAAATTTGGATATTCATAAGATGGAGCCTTGGACAGGTAAGGTCTTGCCCACAAGACACCTTTCCTATTGTCCCAGTATAGAGTAGATTTCTCTTTAGTGCCACTAATCTCTTGAATGACCATGACTGCTTTCCTGGCCGCATCTTGTCTGCAACTTTAACCTTGCTCAGAAAATGGCACCCATTTTCATATCTTTGTGTTCTACTTCCTGCTCTCTCTCACTTCAGACGACCTGGATAAGAATAGTGAGCCATGAGCATGACATAGCCTTATTTCTTCAAAACTTTATTTTGGTTTACAGACTAAGAAGAGATACTGTCCATCTTGGTGATGGAGTCATAATGACAGGATGGTCACATAGCTGGTCACACTGCATCCACAGTCAAGAAGCAGAGAACAAATGGAAAATAGGGCGGGGCTATACAACCCATTCCCAGTGACCCATTTTCTCTATCAAAGGTTCATTTACCAGAAGTTCCACAACCTCCAAAATAAAGCATCCAACTGGAAACGGTCAAGGTCAGAGACTAGGCACCCCTAACAAGTCAAGTTCAGCCACCTAGCATTAAGAAGCCAGTTAGATAATTAATAATGAAAGGCAGAAAAAACATTCAATGTGGACAGAATGGGAAGAGGAACATAGAGATCCAACAACCTCTCCCATCCCCCAAGTCTAAGTTCAGGGCCCTAACTAGTGGGCAACAGGTATGTATAACTAAGCAGTCCTATCCAAAGTGTGGTCTGTCTTTCGACTTCAAACTCTTCTGCAAGGTGGACTGTCAACTTGTCAAAACTGTGAAATGGCTTTCCAGGAAACAAGATCTCCCTCTAGCTGGTACAATGGTTTTAGCCTTTGTCTTGTATGAGACTTTTGGGAAAATTGCAAATTCTTGGGCTCCATTGCCTCAGTAGTCTGATAGCCAAAAGGAGGGGCAAAAGTATTTCTTTGGAATATCTCCATTTCTGCCATGACTTTAACAGGACAAAATGTTCAAGTATTTGAGCAAATAGAGAGGGCATTTCATGTTCAAACCCTAGCCAAGTGTCATGAGTGAATTACTTGGGGAAGATACTCAGTTCATATGCAGTGGTGTATTCTGGATTGGAATGAAGATAAAGATATGAGGGTAAAATAAAGATAATAGTGTTGACTGAGGTTTCTGTACTGCCCAGTTCCTGCAGTCTTTAAGTTCCAGAGAAATCACACAGAGGTCTACATTAACTGTAAACTGATTGGTCTTTTAGCTCAGGCTTCTTATTAACTCATAACTTATATTAGCCCCATTATTTTTGTCTATGTTAGCCACGTGGTTTGGTACCATTTTTTGTAAGGCTGTCACATCTTGCTTGCTCTGTGGCTGGATCAGGACTACATACTCCTCTTCCCAGAATTCTCCTGTTCTCGTCACCCTGCCTCTACTTCCTGCCTGGTTGTCCTGCCTATACTTCCTGCCTGGCTACTGCCAATCAGAATTTTATTAAACTACAATTGACAGGGTACAAACCATTGTCCCACAGTATAATAGCTACTGTTAAAATGTCCACATCGAATCACATGACTTTCCAATACATCATGAAACATACCCCTTTTACAAGTCACTTTTCTAAAGGATCATGATTCATTTTTGAATCCTTGTTTTCAGAGTTGAGGATGTAGACTGGGTCTTCACACATGTCAGAAGAGTATGTAACCACTGAGCCACCGTAACTCTCATGTGCATTGCACACCAGAAGGGGCATTATGCATGGTACTAGAAACGTACCCAAATTACCAGGGCTGGTGAGGCCTTGGTTCTAAGAGGTGAACCTTCTACTTCTACTTCACTGAACCAGCATGATTCCTAAGTACATTCTAAATACTTATCCTTCTACCCACAGGCAAGTATAGATTTCATCCCTCATCAAAGAAGCCTCTCTTTGCAGCAGACTTTTTACTTTAAGACAAGCTCTCAATGTATAGTCCAGAATGGACTTAAACCCTTTTTCTTCTGGCTCAGCCTTCCAGGTGGTAAGTGTATAGGCATATGCCACCATGCTGGGCTCTAGGCTTTTTAAAGCAACTTTAAGCTTATGGAAACTTGAACAGATTGCACAGAGTTCTTTCCTTAAGTTTCCCATATTATTAAGATCTTTCATTACTATGATGTATTTGTTATAACTAATAAAAATAACTGATAAATTATATAGTGATTTGAAAAGGAATCCCCTCTATAGGCTCATATATTTGAATGCTTGGTCATAAGAAAGTTACGCTGCTTAAGATGAATTAGGACACATGGCCTTGTTGAAGGAAGTTATCACTGGGGTCAGTGTTCAGAATTTCAAAAGTTCAAGCCAGGCCCAGTATCTGTCTCTTCCTGCTGCCTACAGATCTAGATGTAGGACTCTCAACTATCATGTCTGCCTGCATGCTGCCATGCTCCTCCCTGCCATGAGGATGATGAACTAAACCACTGAAACTGTAAGCAAGCTCCAATTAAATGATTTCTTTGTGTAAGAGTTGCTGTGGTCATGCTGTCTGCTCACAGCAATAGAACCTAAGACTCGTTTGCTCAAGTCCATAGTTTACATAAGTTATGTGTTGTATGCCCATTCATAGTGCAGTTCCATGGCACCTGTAATGCACCGTATCATGTGCCCACTATTACAATATTAGAATAGTTTCATTCCCCCAAAGTTTCCCAATGCTTCACTTCTCTCCCTTCTTCTGAAACTCACCTCTGAAAACTACTGATCATCATCACCACCTTAATTTTTGCCTTTTCCCAAAGGGGTAGCCTTTTTAAACTAGTTCTTCAGAAAGCAATATTTATCTATGGTTCTGTGGAAACATTAATTTTCCATTTTTTTCCTTTCAGTCTTTTAGACAGGGTCTCATGTATCCCAAATGGCTTATAACTTTCTGTATTGTTAAGCATGTCCTTGAACTCCTGATCTTACTGCATCAACCTCCCAAGACCCTGGATTACAGGAATGCACCACCACACCTGGGATGCTTTATCTATTTTCAAGGCTTGTTACCTTATTTCTTATTTTTTTAAAACCATGTTTTTTTTGTATGGTATAAAACAATTTATTTTTTCACCCACCTTCTGAAGAACATCTTAGCTACACCCAGGTTTGGACAGTTATGAATAAAACTGCTCTAGACATCTGTCTGCAGTACATGGAAATAAGTGTTTGATTAACCTGGGTAACCAAAGAGGGACAAAATTGCTGGGTTATATGAGTATATTTCATTTTGAAAGAAACTGTCATGTTGCCTTCAGAAATCGCTGTAGTATGTTTTTCTCTTCATCTGCAGTTAAGAATTATCCCCCCACACCAAAAAAATAATTGTTTCCCACTTTCAAAAGTATTTGTTGCCAATGGCTTGCATTTAAATGTCTCACAAATGAGTGTTCTATTTCATCAAGTGTAAATTTCAAGAGGCAGAGATCAAGCTTGACAAAAGCATCAGGATATAAAATTAATACACAGCACAAAAATCAGTAGCCGTCCTTGGCCTGGCATGGTGGCATATGACTTTAATTCTAGTACTTGAGAGGCAGAGGGGTGAATCTTTGTGAGTACAAAGCTAGCTTGGACTACAAAGCCAGTTTCAGGACAGCCAGGGTTACACAGACCCTCCCCCCACATCGATATATACATATACATAAAATAAAATACTTTCTGTATATCTTACTTTCACTGCTTCTTGTGCCTTTCGGCTGGTGCCTGGTTTCAGGCCCCAGGTATCTCCCTCATTCTCGCTTTTCTTTTCCTCTCCTTCTTCCTCTCTTCTTGTTTGAGCCTAGAGTTCTCCTCCTATTCTCTCTGCTTGCTAGCCCTGCCTACCCTTTCTCTGCCTAGCTATTGGCCGTTCAGCTCTTTATTAGATTAATCGGGTGACTTAGGGAAGCAAGGTGAAATGGATGCAACACATCTTTACATAATTACACACATGTCCATACATCATTAAACAAATGCAACACTGTCAATGGTGGCGCACGTCTTTCATCTCAGCACTCCAGAGGCAGAGGCAGGTGGATCTCTTCAACTCTGAGACTGGCTTGTTCTACAGAGTGAATTCCAGGACAGACTCCAGAAGTCACAGAGAAATCCTGTCTCAGGAAGAAAGGAAGGGAGGGAGGGAGGGAGGGAGGAAGGAAGGAAGAAGGAAGGAAGGAAGAAGGAAGGAAGGAAGGAAAGAAGGAAAAAGAAATGCAGCATACACAAAACTGACACACCTTTAAATGTTAAAGTAATATTCTGCAGCATGAACAAATGTAACATCTTTGCCTAGTTAAAATAATATTGTACAACACCATCTTCTACAGAGATCATCTATGTTCATTTCTGCTCTATCATAATAGCTAGGAAATGGAGATACCTACACAGCACCAACAGATGAGTAGATATTCATATGATACATATATACAATAGAATTTTATTCAGCTATAAAAATCATAACTTTGCAAGAAAATGGATGGAACCAAGCAAGTAAAATTCTGGGTGAGGTAACCAGGTCCAGAAAGTCTAATGAGGCATATTCTCTTATATGTAGATCACAGATTCCAGTTTGTAATATTGGTTGTCTAAATTGGAATGTCTATAGAGACCTGGAAGCAAGAAGAAAAAGATGAATGGCAAGGGGGTCAGGAGCAGAGGCCTTAAGGCTGACGGGGATTGTAGAACATATGTGCTATGAAAACAAAGAGGAGGGAATGTGAGGCGTGGTAAGGTTTAAGCAGGGGTGTGAGTATGGGTGGAAGGTAGGGTGTATGGGAATGGTTAAGAAAAGCTGAGGTGTGAGGAAGAAGCCACAGAGAAACCCACTGGGTGTGCATGTTCTTTTTTTACTTTTTCCTTTTAGCTGATTTCTTGGGAATTTCCCATCATGCACCTCAATCCCACTCATTTCCCAGTCTTTCCATGTCCAACCTCCACCCTTGGAAAAAAGAAAAACAAAGAGCATTTTGCTCCCTAGTCTTTCCTGCCTCTCCATCACATATCCATTCATGGTGGTGGCCTTGGGGGCTGTGGTGCATCATGCACCATATCCTTTTGCCCAGATAGCTTTACTTGCAAATGTTCCTTGCAGTGAGTTGTTAGTCTGGTTCAAGGCCTGTAACCTCTAGAATATCATCAATACTGGACCCTTACCAAAACTTCTCTCCGATATCTTACTGTTGCCCCAGTTATGGAGATCATACAGGTACGGTTCCTCAGACCCAATCCCTTTATGCATTCCCGTAGGTCATAGATGTTGGGGTGGGCCAACTCAAAGTCCTTGATATGGGCCTGGATGGATATGCACTCCACCAAGACTACCCCCTCAGGGAAGGGTCAGGGTCAGCTCTCAAGGGCTCATGCTGTTGGGGCCAGCTCTCACACACATCTGGAGAGGGATGGAATCAGCTCTCCTGTGTATGGGGCCAGCTATCCTGTTGCAGCTGCCAGGAAGGGGAACAAGGCAGCTTTCTCACTGAGGTGGCAGGACCGTAGTGGTAACATGACCAACAAATATCAGCCCAGATCCTGGCTGAGGTAGGACAACCAACCTGGACATGGCCCTTGGTGGCAACTAGGACCCACACAACACCATGAGTCAAGGTGGCAGTGCAAGCCACTCAGATTGGTATGGCCCCAGCAACAGAATGGTCCTCCAACACCAATATGACAACTTAGACCCAGACATGGTCCTTGGCTGCAGCTCAGGCCCAGATGTCACCATGACCTTGGGTGGCAGTGTTGGGCACTCAAATTAGTATGCCCTGGCAACAGCATGGTCCTCACACATCAACATGGCCTCCAACGATGGCCAAGACCACAGGCATCTGTGGTGTTCTCTAGTAACATGGGTGACAGACCTCAACAAAGACCACAGTTGTGGTAGGGCCATGGACCCAGACATGGCCCTTGGTGGCAGCACAGGCCCAGACATGACGTGACCCTGCGTGGGAGTGTAGGCCACCTACTTCAGCCTGTTCCTCACTGCCATTGTGTCTTCAGTTCCATTTCTCTCCATCATGCACTAACCACTCTGCTTCTCCTTCTCACCACCACATAAGCTCATTGTAGTGGTGATGGCCAGGGGCATGGGTGCTGGGCTGGCTTCCCAACTCATTGCGTTTTAAGTTAATTTTTAAAACATAATTTTAAAGACTTTGAATGGAGGTAGCATGCATGGATTGATAATGTCAATCCTAGAAGCAACTGGTTAAATAAAAATCCCAGTGCCAGATGTGAGACACCACCCTAGAAGTCAATGACTAGGAAGGCTTTGTGGGGCCCCGAAACTCTACAGGTTATAGCCATGACCACTGGTTGACCATCAGAACAACATGGTTTGACCCTACTGTTGAAGATTCACCTTGCTTGCCGAATACAGCAAAACCATACTGTAACTGAGCTCCAGCAGGGACTAGGGGAGAAAAGTCAGAAAGCATTGGGACAAGCTTGAAAACTGGCACACTACAGTGCAGACTTGCCAGGTTCTCACTGGTAACATAGTAACACGATTGTTTGCAGGACAATTGCACTAGTTTTGTGTTGCTGTGATAAAACACCGAGAGCCAGGCCACTCATATAACAAAGAGTTTATTTGGGCATATGGTTCTAGAGAGATAAAAGCCCATGATGACAGAGGAGAGCCAGGACAGCAAGCAGCAGGTGACTGAGAAACTATACAAGCGTGAAAAAGGAACAAAACTAGAAGCGGTGGAAGCTTTTATAATCTCAAATCCTGCCCCTAGTGACATACTTCCTCCGACAAGACTACATCACATGAATGTACCCAAACAGCAAAGAGGAACAAGTGTTCAAAAGCCTGAGATGATGGAGAACATTTCTCATGCAAACCACCACAACAACCAACCGACTTTTACTGGGCCTGAGGCCCACTCTAGCATAGGCAGGTGTTCACGCCTGTCCTACAAACCTGTTCAAAGGCCTGTGGCTGAAGAAGTGATATGAACTAGGGGGAAACCTACCTCTTTTGCTTTGCTAAGTGGACATGTCAAACTGTCTCCTAAATACTTTTGTATGTACTCAAATACTAGTGCTCTGAGCAAAATGCCTTCTCTCTGTAGTGATATATTAAATTTCTTATATATGTGGATATATTATGTTTATCTGCCTTCCTTCCTACCTATCTGTCTACACAGTGTTGTCTGTTTCCAGCTTCTGACTCCGTTGGTCTAGAGTGGAGTGGAAATGAAGCTTAGTATCTAAATTAAATTATCCAGAAAATTTTAATATATTATACCAAAGGGATTGGGTGAGGGTTTTTGCATTATTGATATTATCACTTAAGACATTAAAGAATGCTTGTGAGTTTATGGGCCTCATCTAATAAAAAATGAGAAACCAATGATGTAAGATTTGATATTATCCATTATGATTCAGAGAGAAGAGGAAAAGAATAATTAAGTGTGGGAAGAAATGGCTATTTTTCATTATATTGAGGTGGAATGTGTATAGCAAAAGACAACCATTTTAAAGCGGACAATTAGTGCCATTTAGCACATTGACAACATTGTGTAGCCACCATCTCTATCTAGCATCCACGTGTTTTCTTTACCCCTCTGTATGTTACCAGAATCAGATGAGTCACTTGTTTCAAACACTAATCAAATAGAAAAATAAAATCATCAGTTGGGGATGAAGGGCCCCCCACACACATGCAGATGACAGGAAACTGTTACATAAACTCCTTAAAGGACTCTTTAACTCATAGGCTTGTAACAACTTTCCCCCAAAACTTTCCATTCTGAGGTTTCTTGTTGGAGTCAAGGACAGCTAGTCTATTACACCAGATCCCTTGCCTAATACGCTATCTCTGTTAATGAACTGTTTCAGGACAAATAATATATACCTCTCTTCTGCCTTTACAAATATATTCTTACCTCAGTTTCCCTGCATTGACTCTTAGTCCCCTACAACCTGTGTGTCCCAGGTTATAATCCTCCTGTTTGCTCCCAAATAAACCCGTCACCTTTAGGAATACTCTGTTATTTAGGGAGACAGGCCACAAAGAAACCAGGTACCTGTTAAGTAGTCATTTTGTATTCTGCTCTTCTCTTTACCTCCACTTCCCCACATCCACCAACCTGTTTTCTAACTAGGATGCATTTCTCTGCTTGGGTATTCCAAATAAGTAGAATTTACAATATGTGATTATTTGTGTCTGAATGAAACAGGACTTTATAAGTGGTTTTCCCCATTATAACAGGAGAAAAAAATCCAAGAACGTGAATACATGTCAGGAAAGATGCAATGATCTTCAGGAGAGATGAGGCAATGCCAATTGCTTCTGTCCGACTGATGAATAAGAAAAAAGGTGATGTTGATAAATGAGGACAAGTGCTTATTGAAATGCAGGTAAGAGCTTGTGAGGGAATCTCAAGTAGTGAACTGGTAATCTCAGAGTGTGGTAAATGAATCAATTAATCAAATGTATATGGTTGGGGGGATGATTGTGTTTCAACAAGATTGTGAAGGTTTAGGACAGCAGTAGAAGGAGGTAAGGGTGGAGAACTGATTATGAGTATGGACCTTAGATTCTACTGCCGTGTTAAGGTGGAAAGTAAGTTGAATAGGTAGATGTTGAGAAATAGGCAAGTTCGTGTATTGGAACAGATGAGACTGAAGAATTATTAGGGTGTAATTCTAAAAAGTATTCTGTGTAGGGGGCATTCAAAGTTGGAATATTTACAGTCAGGATATTGGAGATACTGCTATGCTAATGACAAGGTCCATGTAGAAAAAGTTAAAAAGTAGGCTAAAGGTCTGGGGAGATGGCTTGCTCAGTAAAATGCTTGTTATACAAGTACAAGGAACCAGGTATAAGCACAAGCATCCATGTACAAAGCCATGTGTAGCAGAATTTTCTAGGAATCCTAGTTCTGAGGGGGCAGAGGCCTGTGGATCCCTGGAGCTCATTGGCTAGCTAGTCTTGTTAAATCAGTAAGCCCTGGGTTCAGTGACAGACCCTGTCTCAATAAAGTGTAGAGTTACAGAGGAAGACAACCAACATTGACCTCTGACCTCTACACGTGAGATCACGCTCAAAGCTGCATTGTTTTTGGTTCATTTCTGTTACTATGATAAGATAGCCTGACCAACAGTAACTAAGGGAGAAAAGTTTATTTTAGTTCAAAATATCAAGTTACAGTCTGTTCCTGTGGGGAAGACATAAAGGTAGAGAAAAAGACAGAGAGCTAGAGACAGCTATGTGCATCACAGCCACAGTAAAGAGCAGGGAGAAACAACTGTGAGGGCAAAGGTTAAGTGAAAAAAAAGCAAAATGCCTTCCGTGTATTTTCAAGTGGGTTGCCGCCAGTGGCTTCACCTACATTTAGGGAGATTCTTCTTATGGATCAAGACAATTCCCAAACACAGACTGTCCCCAGACCAAGCTGGTGTAGAAGCTTTCTTCCGACACGATTCTAGGTTATTTCAAGTTGAGAATTAAAACTAGCTGCCAAACATGTACACAGAGATACACTACACACACAAAAACATAGGCTAAGAAAAGCTCACTGGAGCTGAGGGGGCATGTCTTGAGAGACAATTATTTATGTGTCTCCGGCATCTCAGCATGCAATAGAACAACTGTGGATTGGTTTTGTTTGTTTTACTTTTTCCTTCCTCCTCCTCCTCCTCCTCTTCCTCCTCCTCCCCCTCCTCCTCTTCCTCCTCTCCCTCTTCCTCCTCCTCTTCCTCCTCCTCTTCTTCCTCCTCCTCCTCTTCCTCCT
>LOJH01056323.1:0-11723 GCA_001685095.1 Ellobius talpinus | reverse complement strand
CTTTATAGTTTGATTTGATCTTTCTCTAACTGCCTGACCTGTAGGATTGTGTGGAATGCCTGTAATATGCTTAATATCATAATAAACAAAAACCTGTTTCATTCTCTTAGAGACATATGCTGAACCATTATCTGTCTTTATTTGTGCAGGTTTATCCATAATGGCCATAACTTCTAATGAATGTATGATTACTGAATCAGCTCTTTCTGAGGTTGAAGCAGTTGCCCACTGAAAACCTGAATAAGTGCCAATGGTGTGGTGTACATATGTTAATTTCTCAATTTCTGCAAAGTGGAACAAATCCATCCGCTTGATTTCATTCCTTTGAGTACCCTTCGGGTTAGTCCCTGCAGGACTAACAATTACCAATTGAAATTAACTCCTAAATGATATCCCTAAACTTGAGGACAAGCTTTGTTGGGAGAGAGGACATCATCTTCTACAATTACTTTCAGCTGTCATGAGTATGACGTTCCCCCCCATGGGATCCTGAGAATGTAAAATGATGATTAAGTTCCAAGATTAATGCCTTGTATAATTGCAAATAATCTCTGAGTATTTGGTAGGGTTTTTATGAGGATCCCATTTAGAGTTCTGGCCAGAACATTGTAAAGAAGTGCATCATTTCATCTAATCAAGTTGGAACCATCTTGAGCAACTGGTACCCAAAACAAGTCTTATAGTAGTGCTATCAGCATCACTACATCATATCTACCAGGTGGAGTTGCTGTTGTGGTGCCCCATATAATATTTCTTCTGGGAATGGCCCAAATAGAAGGCCCCAATCTTATGGATTATGCAGAAGATGCAGCAAAGGCCAACATTGGACCAATGAATGTAGATCAAAAAGGAAACAATGAAACCCATTATTATCGGAAAATTCCTTGGGAGTTCCTTGCAGGTCTCTAGGTCAAAAATGGTCTAGTCATTCCGGGTTACTCTGGAGGACATGGGTCTCCAGAAAAATTAGAAAATCCAGTTCCTGTGGTGAAAAACCATACTGCTCTGAATGATAGAATAACCATGGAGGATGAATCAAAAATTCCAATAGAAAATAGAAAATGTCTATTTCAGCAAACTTCTATTAATGATCAAAGACTAAAGCTGAGAGTACAAATACATATTATTAAAATTGAAGGATTATTAAACACAGTTGTACATGTGACTACTATTACTCCAGAATCTTGACACCTGAATTGGCCTCTTCAATAGGCAGATGTACAATTGCTAGGACTTGGAACCATACCTTATGTTCAACAAAGAAAGACTTGGGTTGAATGTATAGGACCAGAAAGATGGAGAGGAAGACTGAGGCCATATGTGGCTAGTATAGCAATGAATCTATGGAGTTGTCATCTGTTACAACAATGCAAAACTCAGATTAACAAACCGTCAGTCTCAGAAACTGACCATACCCCAACTCATGTTTCTGGGAAGGATATTATAGGGTACTATTAAAAACAGTCACTGACCATTCAGGCTGTACAAAAACACAGAATAACAACTGACAAACTCTCAAAATACCAACAGCCCTGCCCTTAAAATGGTTAACCATGAAACCTAAATGTGTTAAACAATGCCCTTTAACAGAAGATAAATTACAGACTCTAGAACAGCTGGCACAGGAGGGACTAGATGCAAAGCACATTGAAGAATCAACCAGCCCCTAGATTCTCCTGTATTTGTTGTTGGAAAGAAATATGTAAATTCAGAAAGGTAACAGATCTAAGAGCTTTTATTAAAGTGATTCAGCCAATGGGCTCTCTACAATCTGGAATTCCTTTGCCTTCCTTATTGCCTAAATGAGGACCTCTTATAGATATTGATTTAAAAGATTGCTTCTTCACTATACATTTTGTGTATTAAAACTGCTGAATTTATACCAGGTGAAATATAATTGACTTTATTATTTATTCAGGTACAAGATATCAGGAGTAGGTATCATCCCATATACATAACACACATCTGATTACATATACATAACAAACATCTGATTCCTTTTGGGTCTACCAGATCCTCTAGCACAAGGTAATGCAGAAATCAATTGGTTATTGACTGGAAGCCTCAGAATTTTAGTCAATAGCAAAGTTTTAAAATGAACTTTTCAAGCATGTGGCAACAGGTGAAGGCTTGTTCTTTATACAACTAAACATGACTACCTGCAGGAAGTAACCAAAAAGGTACTTAAAGGAATGAAATCTGGCAGATGGATGTGTTTCATTTTTGTATAATTTGGAAAATTAAAATATGTACACTACACCATTGACACTTATTCAGGTTTTCAATGGGAAACTTCTTTGAGTTTGGAAAAGGCTGATTTAGTAATCACACATTTGCTAAAAGTTATGGTCTTCCTGGTTATATCTGCACAAATAAAAACAGACAATGCTCCAGCAAATGTCTCTTAAAAATGAAGCAGTTTTTTGATTATTATAATATAAAGTATATTTCAAGTATACCAAACAATCCTACTGGTCAGACAAGTATAGACAGCTCAAATTGAGCTACAAAGGATACATTAAATAAACAGAAATAAATAAATAAAATATTTCAGATAGGGTTACACAATGCTTTGTAGCCTTGAATTTTCTTAATGCTAATGAGAAAGAAACAACAGCTGCAGAGAGACTTCAGCCAATTGGAAAAAAATTTCTGAATTAAATCAGCTGGAGAACTTCAAGGAAGTGTTGATCTCAGCATGGAAACCAGGAGACATGCTACAGTAAGGAAGGGGTTTTGCTCTTGTTTCTACAGGAGAAGAAAATCTATAGACAATCATCAAAATTAGTCAAGATTTGGTTTGAAAAGAAGGAACATCTTGTTAAAGAGAAATGAGAGCTAACCCACAGAGGTGACAATCCTACAAGTTGTTGGGAAACCTCACAAAGTTTGGGATAGGGTTCTGTTCTTGCCTTTTCAGGAAAATAGAAAATATTCATCTTTGTGAAATTAAGAGACCTTGGAAATCTAGATACTTATAGAAGAAATAATAGCTATACAGAAAGAATCACCAAGAAAAGTATAATTTATGATATAAATATCCTCTGTAGGATAAACTCTCACTACTTAAACATACATATCTCTTTACTTCCCATTATAATGAGAGTCCCAACTTGCTTAAAAATCAAAGGTGACTTTGGAGTTGGAATATGAATCTCTTTCTCTAAATCAAATCATGTTATTAAAAGAAAAATTCAGAGTCTCTATCTCATATCAGGAGAGCCATCTGTTATGGGATAGAAGGAAAATACAAGCCTAGGGACTGAGGTTATCAAAATTCTGTTTCCAAAATTCTTCTTTTCCTCATACCCATTTTTGTCTCTATGGTACCTTTTTTTGAAAATATATGTCTATTAAAATTCAAACTTTCCATTTTGATATGAATAATGCTTAAATTTTTCATAGTAAACAATAAATTTTCCTACAGTAATCTCTGAAGTCTCCAGGAAGAAGATGGGGCCCCACAACAATGATTCCATATGGTTCATGTGATATTATTCAGCTGATAACACCACTTAAAGATCGACTTTGAACTACAATCTGCTTAGTACAATTTTGACGTGGCTAACGGATAATCCTGCCCAACAGACCACTATAGCAGGACTTGAGACAAACCCCAAACATTCCCATTAGAGAAAGCCTGAACAACAAATGATAAAGCTACCTCTGTCAGGACTTGACAATTCACCCAAAATATTTCTTTTCAGGATCCCCTAAACATACCTTTACCACCAGACAGCAGGAAGTAAATTTAATAATACAACATCGAGTCCCAAGAGGTGGGGTGGGTGGTGTTGTCACTATTTAGGGGTTTTGGTTACAAGCTATTATTGGTAATGATTAGGAAAAATATAAACAAAGGGAATTAGATTGAAGGGTCTTGTTTTGAAAAGAAGAAAAGGGAAATATAGATGACAGAATAAAAGGGTAGATTATTGAATCTACCCTGAAAAGAAAAAAAAGAAAAAAAGGATATAGATATGATAAGATAAAAAAGTAGATTATTGAATTTACTTTTAAAATGCAACCAGTAGTTTTAACTGTTTTTCATTGTACTGTACATGTTTCTAATCTTGTTCAATGTATTGTACCTATACAGTTTATTTGACAATATAATACAATTTTCTAATTTCTAATTTCTGGAAGTTATTATTATCAACTATTTATGACAATAAGAAAGTCAAGGAAAGATATATCTTAGATAGACAGTTCATCTTCAAACACTTCAGATATCAGCAGAATGTGCCAGTTAAGATATTTTCATAACCTAGGTTCCTTTTTTATAATAATGATACCTGTCTGTTCTTGGCAGCACTAATCTACTTCAGAGAAGAAAATAGGCATCTAAGAAATTCCACATGGAGTTCATTTTCTTTGTGGCAAAAGTAAACCACTGGGCAGGAAAATGTCTTTGCCTCAACTGTTGATAGTGTGCTGTCCTAACTGGATAAGCAAAACAAAAAAAGAATGTGAATGCCAAACATTATCAAAAGAAGGAGGGACAGCCCTTCAGAATTTCCTGTTTCACAAAAAAGTCTATTGGATATGGTAGGCCTGTAGGCCAAAGATAGATGCCCCAACTTTACAGAGAAATTTTTTGTGACTGTTCAGACAGTCAGCTGTTTCTGTCATTTCTCACATTTTTTGAAGTTGCTTGCTTGTACTTCCTACTTACTCAGTTAATATTATTTCCTTCTTGGCTCTCTGAGGGCACTGAAGACTAGATACTTATAGTTTTTCTTGTTTACCTGATGCCGAAAGCAAGTTATGATAGTAAGAAAATTAGATACAAGATTTTGTTCTCGCCAAGATAATGTATGAAGCATTTTCTCTAAATTTGTCAAATGCAAACGGAATAGATATTGTTGATATAATTATTGCCTATACAAATTGTATAAAGTTCTTGTATTTATTGGGCATAGTTTTCTTATATTATTTATAGCCTTTTTGATTTTAGGCAAATGGGGAAGTGTAGTGATATTTTATTTGGATTTTAATAAATAAAGCTTGCCTGAAGATCAGAGAGTAAAAGAGCACCACTGTTCAGCCTGACAGAGCAGGCAGGGATGACACATGCCTTTGATCCCAGTAGGAACACTAGTTTGCTGTAGAAACCAGATGGCAGTGGTGCACACCTTTAATCCCAGCCCGGAGAGAAATGTAAAACAGGAGAAGACCTCTCTCAGACATATAGTCAATCTAAGATTCTTAAAGGCAGGATTGCCTTTTCAGCCAGTGGCTGGCTGTTTTGCTTTTCTGAACTTCAGTCTGAAGTTCAATATGTGTCTCTGGATTTTTATTAATCAAGCTAAAAATTCCTTTCATGAAAAATATCATAGAGGTTCATGAAGGATGGGTTGTGGACAGAGAAAGAATAGGACCAAGCTAGGCAATTGTAATGTGGGAGACAGTTGTATGGCTGGGGAAGACTGTAGGGTGACTGGGAGTGAAAACAGGATTTATCCCTGATGCTTGTACTGGCTTTGTGGAACCCATTCTCTTTGAAGGGATACTTTGCTCAGCCTAGATAAAGTAGGGAGAACCTTTGTTCTTCCTGAAAACAATGTGCCTTACCCTGTCTCAGGAGTGGATGGAGGGTGGGGTGGGAGGTGGAAGTTGGAGGGAATGGGAGGAGGGAAGGAGTGGGAACTGGGATTGATATGTAAATTGAAAAAAGAAAGTTCTTTTAATAAAAGGAGAAATTTTAAAAATCAGGTGTTCAAAAAAGAGTTCTAAAAGGGATAACACACAGGTAAGTGAAACATTACATACACATATATTACTATATATTGTTACTCTTATCAAAATGTTGTGTTGTAAAAGAACCTTGGCATTTACACCTATTATTAAATGTTATTTCCCGTACGGTGGGTTCTCCTATAAAATACTAAGATAATAAAGGCTGTGGGTGCTACCATACTTCAGGAAAACAAAACATAGAAGGATTAGATTTGTAATATTCTTCAAATGTTTGTTGTCTAACTCTAAAATTCTGGTTTGTGTTTATTGAGGGAACACAGTCACTTTCTGGAAGGTCTTTCCAAACTTTACATAGCAACATGAATGTGGCTCAGAGCAATGACCTGCTACCATGAAGAGTTTTTGTCAAAATTCTGTAGATCTCTCATGTGGTTTGTCATTAGTACATAGATGCACATACCTTAGTAATCTCAAGATAAATGGCAAGTGAGAAAGATAAAGGCAAAATAAGAAGTTATTTACTAATATTCAAAAGTTTCAGTTATTTTATATTTGTTTTAACCTTTCTTTTATTTAAACATTTAAAAATTTAATCAATGATTTAGGTCATAAGTCATTGAAAACATGACTGAGTTCCTTTCACTAGAACACCAAGTCAGAGTCTAATAGGCCTTGGATAAGAATCTATAAGACATAAAAACAGAGTGTTGCTTGTGATTTCTATTTTGTATGCTGCTCTATTCACTTATGATTATCTTCCCAGTAAATATTGTAGTGATTTGAATGAGAATGGCCCCCAGAGGCTCATATAGTGCTTGGCCCCTAATTGGTAGAACTATTTTGAGAAAGATTAAGAGGTATGGCCTTGTTGGAGGAGATGTGCCAGTGGATGTGGGCTTTGAGCTTTCAGAAGTGCAGGCCAAACCTAGCCAATCTCTCTGCCTCCAACTTTGGCATACAATATAATCTCTCAACAACTGCTCCTGATCCATGTCTTCATGTAAGGTGTCATGCTCCCCACTGTGATGGTCATAAATTCTTTCTCTAAAGAAATCTATAACCAAGGACCCATTTAAATGCTTTCTAAGTTTTCTTGGTTATGGTATCTCTTCCCAGAAACAGAAAAGTAGCTACAACAGATATTAGGTCATATGAGATATCAATTTATTTATATAAAATATAACTGCTTACATTTCTATTGTATGGCTTATTACTGTAGTTGCTTGCTCCAGTTGACAGGACTTCCCTTAGCAGACCCCATTCAAGTTGTCATACTGGAAACAATTAGAAGTTTAGAAGTTTTTTCCACTTCAGATAAAGAGATAGCAGTTAACTATGTAAAGAGCAAGGTAAAGAGCAAGGGAACATCATGGTATGTTTTAGGCACAATGCTATCTCTTGAATGGAGAGACAATTGTTGATTCCAGGTTAATGGAGTGCTCCAATTCTAGAGAAATACCATATTGATTTAGAAGCATGTAATAACACATTGAAATTTAATATCAAGAAGTATTGGAGAGAAAAATAAAGAAAATTATTATAAAAATATTGCAAGTATATGACAGTTGCTGGAAGAATCACTTCTACATAAATTTATTTTCAACCTGGTTGGGGTAAATAAACTTGCTACAGGTTGTGCTTAACTATGATAACAAATTGGGCTTGATGAGTCCAGTGATATTCTAAATGGCCAAAGCAGGGATGATCATTTGTACTTTCTCATTTTGTTAATACCATAGAAACTGCCTGTTGTCCACAGACTCTCCTTGGTGCTATTTCCCTTCCCAGTTTCCCTATAAAACATGATGGTCCTTTAAGTTTTACCTGTTACATACCTGTGAGTGATTCCAGAATACCAATGTCACAGATCCAAAAGCAGCTAAAGTTTATCTTTAAGAAGAATATGAATAATTAGTGTGAAAGCAAAACTCTCTCCTCAGCAATGACCTCAGGGAATCTAGGTGCAGTTTAGTATTTTGACAATTACCAAGGAGTCTTTCAAAATGAGAACCATTTAACCAGGCCCGTCTGAAAGTTTCCAGAAACCTTACATGTACTAGGAAAAAGAGTTCAGAGACTGAACACTGGGAAGTCTTGAACTTAAATAAGACATCACTTGCTTGAGGGGCTGTAATCAACTATGGCTTATTCACTTATTATAAAATCATACATGAGGTAAGTGAGCATTTATAGTAACAACTAAAAAAAGCAATTGCTAATTTAAATTGGCATAGTCAACAGTTTATGTGACTTGCCCAAGAGGCAACTTTATAACCTCAGATCCCTAAAAGTTAAATAGTAAATTCTAGTTGAGATAACAAAACTGTTTAAACTATGTCATCATTTCTTTTCCTTTTATAGTTTTAGAATATTGTTCTTAGTTACCCAGGGTTATCTTTAATTATTGAACTAAAAGTATCTTCCTGTCTCTATTTCCCATGTAGGTAAGCTAGACATGTGACAATGGGGCCACCTACCATTCCTTTTCAAAAGGCCAAACTAAGGTAAACTGTTATACATACATTCCTCCTTCTGCCCACCACCTGACCCATGTATTAAGTGTATGGCCATCAATGAGTTTGAATGGATTTGTCCAATTTTAGTATTTTTCCAAATAAAACAAAATTTTTTCATTAGTGTACTTAAGGTCACATATTTTTAATAAAATAGAGTAGATCTTGTATTTTTCTTTTTCCAAATAAGTAAAATAGAGCGTGATTTCAAATTTTAACTTTAAATTTTCAAATATTTAGCTTTCATTAAAACAAAGGTCGCCTACAGTATAGAATAAACAGTGGACTGAAGCTAAGAATACAGGTTTTGGGATTAGAATTATTGTATAAATTTTGACTTTATCAGTTCTTATACATAGGAGAACTATTTATTTTACTTTCAGTATTTAGATAATAAAATGAGTACAATGTACAGAGAGTTGTCAGGAAGATTCAGTAAAAGTCAACATCAGCTCAGCTAATTTTAATTTTATCAAAATATGAATTGGCTTCTATGAAGAATGGTATCAGGATTTTGTCCAAGAGTGTCTTAAATCCATGAATAATTTTACCCTTATTTGCTGTTGGTAGGACTATGAATTGATGCAGACATTATGCAAACCAGTATGACAGAGTCTCAAAAATCTAAAAGTGGAAGGGTCATATGACCCAACCACTCCACTCCTGAGCATATAATCCAAAGGACACAAATACTTCTACAGAAACACTTGCTTATCCGTGCTTGTTGCTTTCTAATTTACAAGAGACAGGAAATGGAATCAGCCTAGATGTCCATCAAAAGACAAGCAGATAAGGAAATACAATATATAGACACAATGAGATTTTATTCAAGCATAAAGATAAATAAAACTTAAAGTTGCGGGAAAATAAATGAAACTGGAAGTACCATGATGTTGGAAGTCCTTTTGTCTATGTGTTGCTCTTATTGGTTAATGAATAAATCTGCTTTGGCCAGTGGCTTAGCAGAATAGAGCTGTGGGAAAAGCTAAACTGAATGCTGGGAGAAAGAAGGTGGGGTCAGAGAGAAGCCATGGAGCAGCAAGATGGAAAATATGTGAGCTGCTAGCTGGAACCTTACTGGTAGGCCACAATCCTCGTGGTAAAATATAAAATAATAGAAATGGGTTAACCAAAGATCTAAGAGCTAGCTAGCAATACACTTAAGTGATTATCCAAGCAGTGGTTTAAATAATATAGTTTCTGTAAGATTATTTGGGGAGTCTGAGCAGCCAGGAAAAGAACACATGGCCTCCCGATATGGTAGCATATAATATGGGGTAGCCCTGGCCTAGAAAGACAAACATACATGGTCTTTCAAATATGCAGATCTTAGCTTTTAATTCTGATATCTGTTTATTTATGTGGGAGTGAGTTTATGCAGAGGTCAAGAAAGTAGAAAGGCACTCATAAAGAAGGGAGTAAACAGACTTAAAGGAAGAGGAGAGGGGAGGGTACTAGAACACATTCGATATGAAGGGGAAAAGGAAGATCCTGGCATAAAAGACTCAATCAGGGATGAGAAGACAGGGAGTTACCAGAGAGGAAGTAGGGGCAAGTGTCCCAAATGAAGTGTATAAAAAATGCCAGAAAGAAATCTGCTACTTCATAAAAACTTTTGAAATACTTAAAAATGTTATGACGGTTTTAAAATGTGAAGCTATTCCCTTCCCACCTTGTCTGTTGGTCATAGAGTTTGGAGGTTCCTCAAAATTGTTGACAACAAGTGTAGCTACACATCCTGACTGACAATTTATCTAGATGACATGTGAAAGGCAGTCTCACTATCACATTTCTATTCTGTAACAAGGAATGTGAACTTGTATTGAATGCTTTCCATGCTGCTACTGAAAACAGTCAACCCACAGATCAGAAAGGTAAGGGATTTACTTTTGTGCTGTGTTAATACTACATTGTTGTGATCCCTATTACTGAAGGAGTAGATGGCTTAGGAGCTATGAAAAAAAGCAGTGATTATTATAAAAGTGGTGGGAACTGAAAAAAGAAATATGGTACACATTCCATCTGGTGTGAAAGGTAGGACAAGAGGAGTGGTGGTTTTCTAATGTCTTATCACTGCATGGTAAGAACATTTTGTAAAAGAATAAAACCACCGATGATACTCTAAGAGCATGATTTTTCCTTATATAGAGTTAGGATATTTTCAATGGCTGTCATGGGACTTTCGTTCTTTTCCTGGTTAGCATTCTTCCAAATATTTGCACACAGAACCGGAAAAAAATGAATGTTCCTTTATGAAGCAATGTCATTTTATTCTAAATGCTCTCTGGAGACATGGACACTAAATTAAAAAGAATATGGCACTAGATCAGAGTTATACTTACATATTTATAGTTAATTGTTTTTTTAGTACAAAGTTTATATCAATGACATCGCACCATGATTAACAAACAAAAACCTGATAGAAAGAAAGGTGTTCATGATAAGTGGAGATTTAATATTTTTCCTGCCTCTCAATATAAAGAATCACTGATTTATGTTTCAAGGTGTTATTCTTTAAAACACAATTTATTATTATTATCATAGGTATGTGTGTGCCTGTGTGTTCATATGCACACAAGTATAGTGCTCACAGAACCCAGAAAAGAGTGCCAAATCCCCTGGGATTATAGGCAGTTGGAAGCCTATACATGGGTGCTGGGAACCAAATTTAGTCCCTCTGGAAGTTCAGTTAGTGCTCTTAACTGTTGAGACAGTCGCTATACCCCTTGAAAATTTATTCTTTTTGCTTTTCTTTTGTTATTATTTCTTCAGACTGAAAAATATAAATGATGTCTAATTTCCCTTTTGGTAAGATTGAAGCATCAGGTTTAAGCAATTTTATTGTTCATGACAGGACAATATACCCAGATGGCACTAGAGAGGTAGTTTTACTGTAACATTTGTCTTCTGGTAATGCATTGAACACTTTTCAGACTGCCACTGAAAATAACCAAAATACAATCAAAAGGCAAAAGCAGTAGCATTGTGAGGGTGTTATAAGGACATATTGCTGTGTTCTCTGTTACTGAAGGAGTGGCAATCTTAGGTGTAAAAGAAGCAGTGGTTATTACAAAAGTAGTGGGAACTGAACAAGATAACCATAGTACACATTCATTCTGGCTTTAGTCCAGGTAGGACAAGAGAAGTGGTGGTTTTAAAAAACTTTTCTTAAATGTATTCTTAGCTTGCCCAACAACTGTGTGATCACTCTTCTCCCTTGAGAGCCATCTTGTCATCTGATCTATACTATTCCCTTTGCAAGAATCGGGTACCACATAGATCTCACATGCATAACTCTTCACTTTTGCAAAACAGAGAAAAGGAACTCTGAATAATATAAAACGAGAAAATACAAATCTGCATGGACACAATAGCAATCATGAACTCTGAATGAGCACAAAACCATTATTACCTTCTAGTTAGTCATCAATACTAAAACTGATTGATCCAAAGAAGATTTATAATATGATGGAGGAGGGTCATCTGTCTATGTGTTACTTTCATTGGTTA
>LOJH01056322.1:0-11723 GCA_001685095.1 Ellobius talpinus | reverse complement strand
CAGGTGCCTGTGTATCTGAATAAAACCTCTTGCTGATTGCATCCGCACGAGTGGTCTCGACTGATCCTTGGGCACGGGGTCTCTCCAGAAGGAAGACATCCCTCGGGGGTCTTTCAGCCTCACTGGCATTCCGTCAGCCATCTTGTGTGCTAGCAATCCCAGGGCAGGTATTTCTATCACCCCAGCTTTACATGTGAAGAAACCGAGGCAATCAGAAGTCAAATCCTTTGCCCAAAGTCTCCTAAGTAGAAAGCCCACACCCTCATCCATGTTAGCCCAAAGCTCCTTATTTTAGCCTTTTCAAGTCCGTCTTGTTTCTGTGACAGGATGTAGGGTGGCCGCTTCTCACCTGTGACCCAGATCCGAACAACAGGTCCCCAGGTCTGCAGGAGGCTGCTGTTCAGTAGCAGCATGGAGGAGTTGCCATGAAGGAGGGTCAGCGAGCGCGGCCAAAATCCTCTGAGTCTGCAGGCACCAGGGAGGGGCTCAGCCTGCAAGAGAACAGCACTGAGGGCCTTAGAGTCTGTGGGGTAGCAACCTGGACATCCTCAGTCCTATGGCTTCCATCCCCAGGCCTGACAGACTTCTCTCTGAGGAATGAATGGCAGGCTCTGCTGCTACTCTGGGGGTCAGTAAATGGTCAGTCTCCAGCTTTGTCTCTTGTTTGAGGTCAGCTTCCCAGAAAAGGAGCCTGAGGAGGAGCTTCTATAGGTCACTTATGGAAGGAGGAGTCAGAAGAGGGATGTGTGTGCCAGTCACCTACTAGAGGGAGGAGCCCAAGGAGGGGTGTTGTGGTTTGAATAAAAATGGCCCCCGTAGGCTCTTAAGGAGTGGCCCTATTGGGAAGTCTAGACTTGTTGGAGGAAGCATGTCACTGAGGGTGGGCTTTGAGGGTCTCAGATGCCTGAGCCAGGCCCAGTGACTCTCCCTTCCTGCTGCCTGCTGATCCAGATGTAGATTTCTGGGCTTCTTTTCCAGCACCATGTCTGCCTGCATGCCGCCATGCTTCCCTCCCTGACGATGATGGACTAAATTTCTGAAACTATAAGCCAACCCCAGTTAAATGTTTTTCTTATTAGGAGTTGCTGTGGCTATGGTGGTTCTTTCACAGAAGTAGGAACTCTAACGAATACGAGGGGTGTGTGCAGATCACTTACAAAGGGAGGAGCCTGAGGAGGCCTGTGTACAAGTCACTAGTGGAGGGAGGAGCCTGAGGAGGGATGTGAATGCAAGTCACATATGGAGGGTGAATTCCCCAGGGAATCGACAAGTAAACAGGTCAGAGAAGAGAGTGAGAGCATCCTTCTCAGTGTGGCCGAGGGACCTGGCCAGGTGGATGTCTTTGGGGCATGGGTGCCAGGTTGTTAGGCTTTCCTGTTCATCAGCTATAGGCCATCAGACTCCTGCATAGCAACTGGGGTGTGCCTGCATCCTGGCAGGTGGCTTTGGCTGAGGGCAACACGGTCTGCCTCCCCACAGACTTGGCTCCTTTGGATCTATTCACCTGCTAGAATTCCCTCGGGCCCCTCCGAAGCATGTCCCCTAATCTTCCTGACCGCCCTGCACTGGCTCCAAGTTGGGTTGGCACATTCTGGTTCAGGACCTGGCATGCAACGTAAGTCTGGTCCTCTCGGAGGACTCAGTTTTACTGAGTGGTTGTGACAGCTCACCTTCTCTGATGAGGTGTCATCTAAGTACCAGCTGAATGTGGCCACTGGGCTTTCATCACCCACAGTGGCCATGAGCAGAACATCTTGGTTGGCTTTCACTGGCTGGCAGTTCTTCTCACAGCTGGAAGGGGCAGAGAATAAAGAAAGAAAGCTCCCGTTCATGACCATTTGCTTAGTCTTGGTCCAGTTCGCAAGTCTGTGGAGAGCTTGGGACATGGCCAAATGAAAGATGAAGTAAGAGCCGCCAATGTAGTAACCTAACCAGGACAGAGCCTTGGTCTGTGAGCAGGTAAAGAGAGTCAGGGCATGACCAGATTCCCAGGCCGCTCCACTTACAGCGATGTGGAGGAGAGGCTGGGACAGAACTCTGGCTTCCAGTCCCATCCCTGTCACTTAGAAAGGCTCGCCTTGTGTGAGTCACTGAACCTATAAGTCTTGGTTTCCTTAGCTGCAAAGAAAGTGGATAAAGGCAGATAGCTTCTGAGATTCTCTTTAGTGTTGATAAAAGTGGCAGGTGGCACACATATGGTGAATAATGAGAGCTGCCCTGAGAGTGACATGTCGGAACCCCTAGAGCACTGTGAGCGTGCCAGGCTCGGAGGACATGCATGATTGGTCCCAGCTGACGCCACTCCCTGTGTCTGGGTCCAAATCCCGGGGCCTTCTGCTGTGTTTTTCTTTCTCCCTTTCCCTCTCCCTCTCGCCCTCCCTCCTTCCTTCTCTCCCTCCCTCCCTCCCTCTTTCTCTCTCTCTATGTGTGTGTATGTGTTTATGTATGTATGTGTGTATGTGTGTATGTGTGTATATGTATGTGTGTGTACTTCTATGCACATGGAGATGCTCCCTTCTCTCTTCACCTTATTGTTTGAGACAAGATCTCTTACTGGACCTGAGGGTCACTCATTTGGCTGGACCTGCTGGCCAGTAAGCCTAGGGACATCCCTGTCTCTGCTTCCCTGTCCTGGACTTAACAGAGCCATGGTGCTATGCCTGGCTTTTCACTTGAGTCCTAGGGATCTGAACTTGGGTCCTCATCCCTGTGCAGCACTTTATCAAATAAGCTGTCATCTCTACAGCTCCCTGAGCCTTCCAGATGGTGTCCTGCCCCTCCCTGGAACCCGAGAGGTCACTTTGACATCCGCTGCCTGTCTAATGCATCTCCAGGTCCTCCTCTAAACTTCCTTCTCCTCTTGTCAATGTCTGTCAAATACAAACATGCAGGTGGGTTTCTACAGCCCCTTCCAGACCGTTCTCCAGCTCTCTCTGCAGAGCCAATACCTCAGCTCCCACCCTCAGGCTTCTGCTTGGGTCCTGCCAGTGGGAAGCTTTGGTGTGGTCCCAGGAGGTCTGAGGAGAGCATGAGGCTATTTTTCACTGCTTACCAAAGGGCTAAAGTGGTAGAACTGGTGCCCCGTCCGGTCAAGGTCATAGCTTCTGTCCCTCTCCACCTGCTGTCATTCACAGGGGATTCTAGTCACTGCCCCTCTGGCCTCTGCGGTCCTAGGAGTGATGGCTTGCCCCACCCTATCACAGTCTTACATGGTCACCTGGGCCACTCCTTCAGCCCTGTTCATTCACACCTGAAGGAGGATGCTTATCCTTCTGTAATCAGTTTCTAACTGCAGTGAGCCATCTGCTTCCGGCAGGGACCTGGCTAACAGCTCCAGCTGCCTCAAGCTCCTGCCTTAACTCCTACAAAATGCTAAACCATCTCCCTGAAGTCCCTTCTATCCTGACAGCAGAATGTTTTAATTTTATTTGTTTATTTATTTGTTTTTGGTTTTTTTGAGACAGGGTTTCTCTGTAGTTTTGGAGCCTGTCCTGGAACTAGCTCTTATAGACCAGCCTGGCCTCGAACTCACAGCGATCTGCCTGCCTCTGCCTCCTGAGTGCTAAGATTAAAGGCGTGAACCACCACCTCCCGGCCCAGTGGAATGTTTTAAAGCAAGTTGTAACCATGTCTCTCCTTCTCAGAGAGATGTTGGGCAGTGTGCTGACTGATCTTATGTCAACCTGACACACAAACCAGAGTTCTCTGAGTGGAGAGGACATTAATTGAGACAATGTCTCTATAAGATCTGGGGTTGCAGGGCATTTTCTTAATTAGTGATCCATGAGGGAGAGCCCAGCCCATTGTAGGTGGGGTCATCTTTGGGTTGTGCTCCTAGATTCTGTAAGAAAGCAGGTTGAGCAAGTCACAGGAAGCAAGCCAGTATGCAGGATTCCTCCATGGTCTCCTGCTTCCGAGATCCAGTCCTGTTTGACTTCTTTCAGTGATGAGCAGTGTTGTGGAAGTGGGAACCAAGGAAACCCTTTCCTCCCCCAACTTGTTCTTCAGTCATGGGGTTTCATCACAGCAATAGAAACCCTAAAACAGGTATCTTTCCCTAGAGACTCCCTGGTCAAAGACCTAAATCTGGCATGACCTGCCATACCCTGCCTCTCTCTTTCTCCTCCTCCCCACACTCCTCCCTCAAGTCTCTGTTGAGCTCCACCTCCTATGGGAGGCCCTCTCTGTCCCCTGGATGAAGACATTGTCATCAACCTCTGCTGTCCCTTCATACTATTTATTGCTGACCCCCAGGTTGCTGTCCCTATGGGAGCCCAGGTGAGACCCGCCCTGCAAGCCCCACCCCCGATGAAGAACACGCCCACATGCCTCACCTGATTTGAAGCCGGAGGTCCAGGGGAGAAAACACATAGAGGCACTGTTCTGTCTCTCTCTCCAGTTCCTGGCCCCTTAGGATAGCCAAGTGCAGGGTGACAGCAGAGTTGAGCGGTGGCAGACAGGAGGTAGGGAGCACCAGCCACCTTTGGTCTGTGTGGAGCAGTTGCCTCTCCACACAGTCATTCCACTGAGCCCAGCAATGTCCTGAGAGAGACAGCAGACACTTAGGCACAGTATCCCTGAGCCTGACACACCATGGGCTTTGTGGTTTAATTAGGCTTTTGTGGGTGGTGGTTTGGTTTTGTTGAGACCCGGTCTGGCTGCACAGCCTGATCTAGCCTCAAACAGATGATCTTTCTTGCTTCTGACTCCTGAGTGCTAGGGTTACAGAGCTGAGCCACCATGCCCAACTGCCAGTTATCCCATTTTATTTTGGTTTTGGGGGCATATGCATGCACATGCATGCATACATGCGTGTATACATACATGCACGCGTTTGTGTGTGTTTCTGTGCACGCCCACACATGTTCATGAGCACACATGTCATGGATGCATGTGGAGGGCAGAGGACCACTTGAAGGAGTCTGTTTTTTCCTTCCACCGTGTGGATTCCAGGGATTGAACTCGGGTTGTTGGGCTCAGCAGCAAGCACTTTTACCTGCTGAGCCATCGCATAAGCCTCAGTTACTCCATTTTCAGAAATTTGAGTTATGAAAGTAGCCACAGAAGATAAAGACTGTGTGTAGAATATTTGTGTGTGTGTGTGTCTGTGTGTGTGTGTTTATGGTGTTGTGTGTTAAGAGAGAATGACTCTCTTAGAGCAGGACTTTTTGGTCACGGGATTTATCAGGATTTGCCAGTGCATGCTGTCAATTAACAAAGCAGGCTGGCTTTTACATTGTGTTACTGTTTTTTAAATCTCCTCATGGCACTGTCCCCATTTTCAAGGCCACCACCCCTCCTTGGCTTGCTGCTACTCCTCCACATCCATTTCTGTGGTTCACACTCTGGCACACACAGGTTGACAGTGTCGGGCATGGGTCGTGTCAGATGAAGACATGATTGACAGATGAAGATGAGCATTGGCAATCCTATGCTCGCACATCAATGATGGGGGGCTGGCTGGAAGAGTGTACACCACCTACCACAGGACCAGCGGAAGCCCAAGTCTGGGTCATCATCTGGCCAGCTCAGTGTGACTTCTGTGAAATGATCCACGTACAGTTCAGGCTCAGTGAACACCTTCATGTCCCCTTTGTCTCCCTGGGGAGGAAGCAACCATTGGTGAGACAACACTCTTTAGTTCAGTTTCACTGTAGAGTATTGCTGCCAACATACCCTACACCCCAGAGCGGTGGGGGTTGACAGAGGCCACAGGGGGAGGCTCAGAGCAGAGAAAGTTCTGGATGGCCTTCTGTCCTGGGGTTTCCCTCAGGAGGCGTGGAGTGTCTTCCTACTGTGCTAATGACTGGAGACACGGTAACAGAGACCCAACTGTTGCCCTTAAGGTGGATAGGAAAGCCAGGGACGTGAAAGGACATTTAGAACTCAGAGCGCTGCCTGTGCTTGGTTAGAGGGGATTCAGTTAGAGGAAGCGGGAGACTGGAAGATGGAGGCATCGGTTAAGAATTCCTTGAGGGATTTGGAAGAGGTGATTCAGTTTGTAAGGTCTTTGCAAGTGTGATGACCTGAATTCAACCCCCAAGCTCACTGAGAGCAGTGACACATGCTTATAGTACCAGCCTCGGGGAAATGAGACAGAGAGTCTCAGGCTGACTGGCCAGCCAGACTAGACTACGTGATGAGCTCCAGGATAGCAAGAGACCCTGCCTCAAAAACCAAACCAAGCCCAAAGGGGACAGCTCCTGAGGAACAACGCCTGGTGACCTCTGATCACTGCATGCTCACGCACGTGCACACACAAAGAAAGGAAAAACTGCAAAGAATACAGGCCTTAGGGCCAGCCGAGTCTCAGAGGAAGTCACGAGCCTGTGTCCTTCAGCCATGTTCTTAGTCTCCGTCCCTCTGAGAACTTGCTAGCATCTGACTCTCAGGGTTGCCACATCTTCCCTGTACAGAGTCAGGGAAGCTTCCTTTGGGATGGTCTCCCAGAAGCATCCAAAGGAAGAGGAGAGGGTGCTGGCTAGGCCACAGCGGAGACTATATCAGTTCCGGGAGAGGAATCAATGGGCCCGCAGTGAATTCTGGGAGTAATTGCTGCTGTGCCCTGTTAAACAACTCAGCTATGGGTCCTCTTGTTCACATCTTGACCCGGAATAACACAAGGAACACGCCCTCTGATGGGCTGTGCATGCCATGAGTGTGTGGAGGTCAGAGGACACCTCAGGGGTCAGTCCTGACCTTTCACTTTGTTTGAGAGCCAGGCTCTTGGTCTCCAATGCACAGGCCTGGCTAACTGGCCTTTGTCAAGCTCCTGCGAGTTCCCAGGCCTCCACTTTCCATCTTGTAAGTGGATGTCCCCCTTACACCTTGTAGCAAGAGCTTTACCCACTGATCCATCCTCTCAGTCCTCAAGACACCTCCAGGCACATCCGGGAGACCACACTCGGGCCATCGCCATCAGCACACCTGATAGGCTCTGGGTAGCCACTTACAAATTCTCAGCCCCTTCCTTCGTCTCCTGTGTCCGCCTCTGAGTTTCCTGAAGGCAGAGAGCACACCTGCCTTTCCCACATCATGCCCTTAGCCCCAAGGTCAACTCGTGAACCCTGCAGCTGCCTGGTAAGTCTTTCTTACTCAGTAAATACATGCACAGTGTCAAGGGGAAGAAGCTGAAGACTCTGGCATAAACATGAAAGAACGCGAGCCTGTTTCCCAAAATAAGTGCTAATGGCTAAGAATTTCCCTCTGAATGCCGCCTCGGCTGCAGCCACAAATGTGGATCAACCGTATTGCCATTAGAATTTTAGTTAGAAATACTTTCTAATTTCCCCCATGATTTCCCATGATTTCCAATTTCACCTCTTCTTTTTTTGTTTTGTTTTTCAGAAATGTGCTACTTATTTCCTAAGGTCTACTTACATGACCCAGTGTCTTATTTTTCACAGCCTAACCCTGTTATAGTTAGAAAACCTGTTTCTAGGCCTCTTTCCAACTGTAGGACAGCTTGAAGACTCCTGGGAGTCCTGTTAGTATCTTTGCTGTGGGTTAATGCTTTGGTACACTGCCAAGAATTGTCGCTCATATTGGTTTAATAAAAAACGCTGAATGGCAAGTAGCCAGGCAGGAAGTATAGGCAGGGCAGACAGACAAGAAATCTAGGAAGAGGAAAGGCAGAGATGCAGTCACTAGCCAGACACAGGAGATGCAAGATGAGGATGCCTCACGGAGAAAAGGTACCAAGCCATGTGGCTAAACACAGACAAGAATTATAGGCTAATTTAAGATGTAAGAGCTAGTTAATAATAAGCTTGAGCTAATTGGCCATACGGTTTATAATTACTATAAGCCTCTGTGTCTTTCTTTGGAACTAAATGGCTGTGGGACCAGGTAGGAGAGAAAATTTCCAAACCCCAAACTTAAAGCAGAGTGCTTAAATGTCTTTTCTTGTGAACTTAAATGTTTTAAAAATACTCACATTCTTTGCTTCAGCATTCATTCCAGGTGGTTCTTGGAGACTGGAAGGGGCTGTGAATATAACGAGAACAAGGATTAAGCTTTAGTAGAAAATATTGTTAGAAGTTGTCAAGGCAGAGTCATGCAAGGGTTGTGGCAAATAAGGTCCCAGCTTGGGGTCGAGGAGGGGGCAATTCTATACAACACAGTAAGACCCCTCTCAAAAACAAAACAAAAGACTCTGCAAAACAAAGGAAGACCATGCTGAATGTGCCCTAAGATGTTTTTGTAAATGGTTCTAGGAACCTGGAGAACCCCATGCAGTAGATGGACCACAGGTGACAAGGCTCAGTCAGTGGGTGGTAGCAGGTTTGTAGCTGCCTCACCCAACTTTGGCCTGAGTGCTGGGGTTTGACCTCAGGTGCTCACACCTGCACATCCAGCTTGCCCCACTGAGCCCCCTCTGCAGCCCTCATCTTATATGTTTTGGTTATTGTTTTGCAGCACTGGACGCGGCATTCAGGGCTTCTGTGTGCTAAGCAAGAACTCTACCACTGAGCCACACCCTCAGGCCATCACAGGAGAGGTGAAGAAGGCTTCAGCCTGCTTCTTGTTCTTCGGATGTCTCTCTGTTAGAATGCCTGAGACCGTATGAATGTGATGTCTGAGCACTGCACCATGCCGTCTGAGGAATCCCGTTCAGCACAGAGCTTTTCTGGTACTTCCTGTGACTGTGTCTCTAGAGCACCCGGAGGGTTCTGAGACTGTGGAATGGACCCTGCGTTCAGAGCCCTGTCTGGCTCTGGGCAAGTTCAGTGCCCTGGACCTGAGAGTACAAACGCCTTGCCTGTGACGGTGATGTTCCCCATGTCTGAGCTCAAGTCTGAGACAGCGTTCCGCACACGCACGGTGACCAGAAAGGTGCCTGCAATGCAAAGGGGAAAGAGTCTCTGACGTTGTCACAATTCTGTGACACGAGGGAGACAGCTCTCTCTAGGTGTTCCTGTCTGGTTGCCCAAGGGCAACCCTGGAATCTCTTGTCCTCTTATGGGCTTATGAGTCTAGGATACACCAGGCCTGGGGAAAGGCTCTGGGGACACACAGGTGAAGGAGCATGACACTTAATATACACGTAGGTAGAGAATGTCACTCTGTGAAAAGGACTGGCATTGGGAGGGGACTGAAAGGGAAATGATGGACAAGTATGATAAAAAGGTATTATATCCATATATGAAATTCTCTATGAACTAAAAAAAACATGAGAAGTGTCCAGGCTGAGAGCCCCTGAAGACAGTTAGGAACTCTAAGGGTGGCAGTCAGAATGTATTCCCTTACTGAGGAAGGTCTCAGGTAGGGTCACCAGGTAAGCCGTCATTGTCCCCAGGACGGAAAAACTGATGAAACCAAATCAGAAATATAAAAAGGGGGCCTGGAAGGGGGAGCTACCAACTCCAGTACCTTCAACAGGAATTGCCACGTGGTAGGTCCCAGATGACTGCCCACCCCTCTCTTCCTTCTGCAAGAAGTTTGCATTGAGTCCTGCCACCTCAGTGGTCACCTCCTCCAGGGTACCACGAGCCACTGAGACATTGACCACCAGGTCGCACCCAAGCTCCACATGGTCAGAAGCCCAGGAGGCCTGCAGTCCCGACAGGAGCTCCACCAAGTGGACAGTGATGCTCCCAGAGGGGGCGGAGGTGGTGCTGTTGGCCACAGCTTGGATGTTCAGACGGTGCCTCCCAGGGCCCAGCAGCTCCTGGGTGTCTCTGTCCAGAGTCAGATTGTAAGGTCTCAAGCCCTTCTGGGTGGTGAACTCAGCCAGAGTTATATTACCTGAAAGCACAGCATAAGTCACCCCGGCTCCTAGGTGGGGTAAGGGAAATTCAGGAAGCCTGTTACCAACTATGCAGCTAGCATTCTAAGAGAGTTCAGACTAATCTCTGATGTCAGGTTCTGGGGTAGACATAAAGATATGGGTCCAAAGAAATATCTAAGAATGGACCACTCTCCATAAATGCTGACTATAATTATTTCTCCATATTGACTTAATAAGTGATTTTTAATTTTTTTTAACTTTCTGGGTCTTCTCTATTTTTTGTTTGTTTTGCTTTCTTTTTGTTTTTTCAACACAGGGTTTCTCTGAATAGCCTTGGCTGTCCTGGAACTCCCTCTGTAGACCAGCTTGGCCTGGAACTCAGAGTTCCACCAGCCTTTGCCTCCCAAATGCCGGGATTCAAGGTGTGCACCACCATCACCCAGATCTGCTCATTTTTACTTTGTTTGTTTTGTTTGTTTTTGAGATCTAACTTAGTCCAGGCTGGCCTTGACCTCACCTTGTAGAAGAGGCTGGCCTTGAATTCTTGACTTTACTGTCTGAACCTCTCAAATGTTAGGATCACAGGCAAGCACCATCATGCCCAATTTATATGGTGCTGGACATGAAACCCAGGGTTTCTTGGATGGCAAATACTCTACCAACTGAGCGGCAGCCCCAGACCCATTGTTATTTATTTATTTATTTATTTATTTGTTTGTTTATTTATTTATTTATTTATACCCTTGAACATAGAAGTTAGATGATAGGGACACTCTTGGGGTGGGAAGCTGACAAAAAAGCATCTCTGGGCTGACATGGGGATTTTGATTCATGAGAACGAACCTCAAGTCTCATTGTCAGCCAGAATAGGTGGACGTGTTTCCTTCAGCATCTACCGATGACCTCCTAGGACCGATCACTATGCAATTCAACCTGTTCTCCACCAAGTGGGGCCTCCCTGGCAGTCTGCAGATGACTGTCCTAGTTAGACGCCAAGCACTGCAGTTGGCTGAAAATGCAATGATGCATGCAACCACATGGTATTCTTTTCAGCAGAAGTCAAGCCAAATGCCTTTCTTATTTGGATGAGGATGAAAAGCAGTGGGGAAGAGGCGGAAAAGGAAGAGAAGGTATTGGTGGTGGTAATGGTGGTGGTGATCATTTGGTGATGGTGGTTGTGGTAGCTTGAATATAATTGGTCCCCATAAGTTTATAGGGGGTGGCACTATTAGGAAGTGTGGCTTTGTTGGAGTGAGTATAGCCTTGTTGGAGGAAGTACATGCATATAGGGGTGGGCTTGGGGTTTCCTATGTTCAGGATAACGCCCAGTGTCTCAGTCAGTTTTCTGTTGCCTGCAGGATGTAGGAGTCTCAGCTGTCATGCTCCCTGTCATGATGACAATGGACTGAACCTCTACAATTGTAAGTCAGCCCCCAATTAAATGATGTACTTTATAAGAGTTGCCCTGGTCATGATGTCTCTTCACAGCAATAAACCCTAACTAAAGCAATGGTGATAATAACGGAGATGATAGTGGTGGTGATGATCATTTGGTGATGGTGATGATAATATAAAGCCCTGGAGGAGCAGGCTCTTTAACTTTTATTTGTATTCCTGCTTCCCCCACACCAGGCAAAGAGCTGACATAATAATTATACAAATAATTATATTTGTAGGATGACTAAATAAATCAATGAAAGACTATTTTAATTTACCCCAGATGCACATATCAGCCTTTATAAGGCAATAGGCACACAAGGGCAGAAATGAATCTCATGAGTGCTGTGTCAGAGCTCGTCATAGACCCATTACATCTCTGTCCAAGTGAAGGAGGTCATACTGAGTCAGATCCTTCCTCATTTGATGGTCATCACCATTACCATCATCACCCTTACCACCATCGTCATCACCATCATCATCACCACCATCATCACTGCCATCATCATCACTACCATCACCACCATCATCATCACCACCATCATCATCACCATCA
>LOJH01056320.1:0-11723 GCA_001685095.1 Ellobius talpinus | reverse complement strand
GGGGGGAGGAGGAAGGAAGGAAGGAAGGAAGGAGATAAGGATGGAGGGAAATGTATAGCAAATGAGAACAAACGTGCTCCTTTCCCTTCCCGTCATTCATTAGCTGTGTACCTGATATGCACATGGCTGTGGTGCCCACGGTTGCTGAGTTGTGCTGATATACAACATATTTACTGAGTAAAAATTACTGAGTAGATTCCCACATTGAATCAGATAAGTATGTGCCATGAAATGCCCAGGCCCCTGAAAATGATCAGCTTTACACTGCAGAGCATATTTCAAAGGCAAAGGAACACAGCCACTGCATCTCCTCCATGCAGCATTTCTAAACATTCAATACTTTGTTATTTCCAAACAAAATGTCTCAGACAAGGCAGAGCACACATTCCTCACTTGGCGTTACGTACCCACGGTGCCAAGTCTGAAATAGCCAAAGCTGCTTTTGAGTAATCTGAAGACGAAAAAAAATAAAAAAGTATTTGAAAATTTTCTGAGCTGCTGGGAGAAAAAATGGTGGGTTTTTCCACCTTGAGATAATTCTGAAATGGGTAAGAGGAGTTACATTTACTTTTCAAAATAAAGTCATTTAAGACTGAGAGAGACAAGAGACATGGAGATCCTGCATGGGTTCCATTAATAGCTCAGGAGACCAGGAATTTGGGGGCTGGAATCAGAAAACTTGTGTTTCTAGTAGCACAAGGTCCCAGTTAAAGAAAAAAAAAGTAGGGTTAGGTGGTGGTGGCCCACACCTTTAATCCCAGCATTCTGGAGGCAGAGGTAGGTAGATCTCTGTGAATTAGAGATCAGCCTGGTCTGAGGTAGGATTTCCCTCTATATGCCATGAATACCATTGGTTAATAAAGAAGCTGCTTTAGGCCTATTGCAGAGCAGAATAGGACAACATGGGAATTCCAAGCAGATAGAGGAGGAGAGAGTAGGCGGAGTCAAGAAGAAGCCATGTATGTAGTCATTTTAGGAGACAGATGCCAGACACCAGACAGAACCTTCCCAGTAGGCCACAACCACATGGCAATATACAGATTAATAGAAATGAGTTAATTTAAGATATAAGAGCTAGTTAATAAGAAGAGTGAGCTAATGGGCCAAGCAGTGCTGTAATAATACAGTTTCTATGTGATTATTTCGGGTCTGGGAGGCCAGGAAACAAATGAGCAGCCTCCACCTACACTGGTCCACAAGAGGTAATTCCAGGACAGGCTCCAAAGTTACACAGAGAAACCCTGTCTCAAACAAACAGACAAACATAGCAAATACTCAGCGGGATATGGAATATCACCACCACACTGAATGAAGTCTTTCCTACTGAGTGTCCCCATCAACCTGCACTAGGAAGTCAGCAAGCAGAAGGACCCCACCTAAAGGGAAATCAGGTGGCAAGGTTCGTGTTGAGGCTGGGTATCAGGACTCAAGCAAAGTGAGGAAGGAGTAGCCACCACAGGAGGTCAAGGGTGACCAGGGCTCTGATGTAAGAAAAAAGTCAGGAAGGATTTGTAAGCATGCAAATAGAAACAACATATACCTGTGTTGTGAAATTAGAACTGGGGGCATCCATGTGACCTCATGGCTGTCAGCATATATAACAGATGAGATTTAATTATAGATATGCTTTGCTGTCAAGTGAATTTGTGTTGAAATGCAGTCTCAATGTGGAAGGGATAAAATGAGACAGCATCTGGGTATGATCACCCCAGTTATCACCCCCAACCACCATTAGCCACAGGCATGGAACCAAGTAGAGCACGAAGCAAATAACAGTGAATCCTGACCCTTGTCTGGCCCCATGCCCATGGGAAGGACCTCCTATGTTCCTGGGAGGTCTGCCTTCCGCAGTTAACCCTCTCTGGAAACACCTCACAGACATTCCCAGAAGTGTGTTTCCTAGTGGATCCTAAATCCAGTCAAATTAACAATGAAGATTGTCATTCATTTCGTTCAGCAGATTTCATTCTCCAACCCAACTTCCACATCAAGAAAAGGGGGTGGAAAGACTGTAAGAGGCAAAGGAGCAGGAAATCTGGATGGAGAGTGTGTCCCCTAGAAATGACAGGGAAATCTAACTTATGTTAACCCCACATTGGCTGCCTGAACAAGATCTGAACAAGTACACCACCAATAGATATTCTAACACAGAAGGGGGGAGTTTCCTGGGACTCTACCCTTAGATAAAGGCAATAAAGAATGTTAAGAACAAGAGAAACAGTCTTCCCCAGGGATGAACCCTCTACTTGATTATCCAATACCAGTTGGTCAGCCCTGAAATCATGTACATACAAGTAACACTAAACAGACTGAGCAAGTTGCATGTATGTATTTATACATGGGGAGGTATGCACACATGTGTATGTGTTTGCATGTGTGTGTTGCCATGTACATATGGAAGTTGGAGAAAACTTTGTAGGTATCAGTTCTCTCCTTCCATCATGAGGGTCCTAGGAATAGAACTCAGGGCATCAGGCTTGGCAATAAGTGGCTCTACCCACTGAGCAATCTCAGCCCTGTTTTAGCTAATAATAGTGAGCAGAAGTGACATAAATCATTTTGCCTTTAGATAAGTCTGATTTGGGCAAATGGATTTCCATCCCCTTTTCAAAATAAACCAACTTGAGGCTGAAACTTGTAAAAAAGGGGGCCCCAGAAATCCCTCCCAGAGTCCATTTAACATTTAAAAGTCAGGAATGTAATTCACTACTTCTCCTCTTTTGGTTTTTGAGTTTTAGGTTTTAGTTTTGTGCTGTTGTGCTGTGTTGTATTGCTTTGTTTTGCTGAGGGGGTGGTGATTCTACCCTGTATTGGTTAAACTGTAAGCTTAGATGGATCCTATGTGGCGTTGGATCTACCCTGTCTCCTTTAGACACATGACACAACCGAAAAATACATTCTTGCAGTGTTAATCCATTGTCCTGATGGTTTTTGATTAACATGGAATCGTGCAGTTTAGCCTAGATAGTTTGTCAGCTGATGAACTGATTTTTTTTTTTTGGTTTTTGAAGACAGAATTTTGTTGTAGCTTTGAAGCCTGTCCTGGAACTAGTTCTTGTAGACCAGGCTGGTCTTGAACTCACAGAGATCCACCTGTCTCTGCCTCCTGAGTGCTGGGATTAAAGGCATGTGCCACCACCACCCAGCTGATGGACTGATCTTATTTCCATGTCTGTCTCCTCAATAGCAAAACTTCATCAAGAAAGGATAACAATTTCTTATTCTCCAAAAACTTGTTCTTCCTGCTGCCTTGCCCAGCAGATAGTGCCAACATCACCCTCTCAGTTCCTTTTCTTCATTTTTTTTCCATGCTGAGAATCGGCCCCACCACACACGCACACATGTGTGCACATACACACACACACACACTAAGTCTCTCACCATTCATGATCTGACCTTATCCATCACACCTTCTTAGTGTTTCTGAACTGTCCCATTTATCTCCAGCCTGCCATGTCCCCTAAATCCAGAACAACATCACACAACAGCCCTTTGGCTCCTGACTGCCCCATCCCACACTGCTACCAGAATGGTATTTCTAAGACACAACTCAGTGTGTCACTAGACAACTTTGAGCCCATCAAAAGCTCTTTATTACCTTTAGCTTAAAATCTAGCCCTGCCGTGTCCTACAAGGCACATTCTGAGCTGGTCTGGAGAAGCTCCGTAAATGTCAAAAGGCTTCTATTCTCTCCATAGCTATGTCTCTGGTGCTGACAGAGTCCAGACCGTCATGGGCACCCAAGACACAGTGGCTTAACCCACAGTTAAGTAAGACTTAACCACTTATCTCCAGGCTCATGCAGCCTGCTCTCCTGCTCATGCTCACCCTGGTCTTCCCATGTTTCTGTCTTGCTCATCCCTCCCCAGTGTCCTCACAACCCACCTACCTGAAATGCGCTACCCTGGCTTTGCCCAAAGCTAGTTTATCTCCTTCAGATCCCAACTCAAGCATTACCTCCTCATAGGAGGAAATCTCTGCCTATCTGATTTAAAGTAACCCCACCCAACTCTTTATCACATCCGCTTTGACTTTCCTACACCTTCCATTCTTTGACATTGCCAGCTCTTTTCTAATTGGCCAGAACATCTCGGTTGCTTAGGGACAGACTTGGGATTTGCTCTTTCCTGGCTTTTATTCAACTACTCCTGCGAGATGAAAGGAACACAGGGAGACACATCCTCATCCTTGTAGCAAGATCTGTGCTGGGGCAGATTCCCTAAGAAGGAGCTGTGAACACAAGGCACCATGGTTTCCATGTTCAATACTTAGCACTGTTGTGTCTGTTTAATATTTTGACAACTGCATTGTGTTATGATTGGTTCCCTTCATCATTACTACATGTTTTTGAGTAGATGCCACTACAATCATCAATCCAATAAGCCTTCTGCAGGCTTCCCCGTACTGCTATGGACCTGTGTTATGAATGAGGGAGCAGTCCTGCACTGAGCCCAGATCTCCTGAGGACATGGATTGGGTCTCATTCCTGACCCTTTAGCCCTGAAAGGTCAGAAACATCTGTGGAGCTCGTGAGGATTTACATCCCTGGCCACTGACATATGCCTGGCCTGTGAGAAGGTTCTCTATGGAAGCTTCTAAAGAAATAACTCAACTACTGCAGTCCCAACTGGCTGGCCCAAAGCCTGGCTCTTCAATCTCATCGAGTTGACTTCACATTCCAACAGACTGAAGCAAGGAATCATTTGTCAAGCAGGCTGGTACACTATCAACAACCAATCTGTACAGCAATGCAAACTCCACCGTCACTCATAAATTGCTTCAAGATAAACACCAAGTCTTGAAGTGAAGTGCTGCCTGATTAATGAACAATTCCAGAGTCCGACAAGCAGCTTCTAACACAGGGGGTCATCCTCTAAGGGGAATTCTGCAGGGCTGGGAATGGGTCATCCGTGTTCTAGACTCTGCACAGCACATTTTCACAAGCCGGCTATTAAGTGAGAGTCGGTGAGGCAATCTGAGAACCTGTGAAGACTGACCCTGTGGGCCAAGTTCATGGGCTCATATGGAAATGCCATCTGCTGGCTTGCTTCCCAGAGCCCCACACCCTAAACCAGCTGAGCTAATCATCTGGACCACTCAAATAAAAACAAGGAATCTCAGATACAGAAGAAGGGCAAAATTCAAAAGAGGTAAATGGGAAGTCATGGTGACCCAGAACTAAGCAGAGAGGGGAGTCTTGAATAAATCCTTGAGGCTTTACTTCCTGTCCTTGATAATGGCAAGGAGCTTCAAAGTTACCCCTCCTTCCTTGCTCCACCCAAGCAGTCCTGACCCTGACTACACAACAGCAAAGAGCAATGAAGGCTGTGTCCTCGTGGATCTTACCAGATTGCTGATAGCGATATCAAGAACTAATCCAGATTTTTTTTGCTACAATATATTTTGAGTTTTCTTTTGCCAACTCTGAATGAGCTTTGCTTTTGATCCACCCAGAATATAGGAAGGCCACAATTTACACCCTCCTCTACTTCCCAACAAAGCCCTTCCTGACTAGCCCCAGGAATTGTCCAGGCTCTCACATGCTCCAAGGGAGGGGACCGTAAGAAAGGACTAAGTGTGCATACACAACAATACAGGGACAGTTTCACATCTGTTACTTAATGTAACTCAGAGAGATGGATATTGAGCAACAACTGTGAGCACCCTCATCCTACTAACCCTTCAGAGAGAGCCCTTAAACATTAAAGAAAATTACCAAGCAATGGCCACCACTGAGTGCTCATCATACACGTGTTGGATAGACAACAGAGTGAAGAACAGGAGCTCCAAGGGGAAACATCTTTGGTTTAGCTCTCACTCAGAGCTAATCTCTTGTAACTTTTGCCATGCATTAAGAAAACAGTCAATAAGATACTATGATTTTTAGGTATTTATACCAAGAAGCATAATAGATTTTGAAGCTGACGTGTGAAAAGGAGCTCCAGGAACCATGCCACCAGTAAGATGTCATCACATACAGTGACAAGCGGGCATGAAGTAGAGTGACCACCCTTTCCAGCCTGGCCCAGAACTATCCCGTTTTCCCACAGATTCTCCTGGCAAACCCAACGTGCCCCCAAGTTCATAGGCTCAAAGTTCAGAAAACTCAATTCTGTTCTCTGCAAAGTGCTCCATGAGACTGACACAATGTCCATCAAAATTCCAGAAGAATATTTTATAGAAACTGTTCAATTAATTCTCAAATGCGTGTTGTGATGCAAAAGAACAAGAAGCTGAAACAACTTTGGGGGAAAAAAGGTGAACTTGGAAGACAGGCACCACGTGATTCAGAACATTGAAAACCTGTAGTAACCAGTACAACACCGTACTATGTACATAAAGCATAAACCCAAGAAAATCAGGGGAAGAGAACACAAACACACACACAAACACACACACACACACACACACACACACGACTGATTTTAGACCGTCTGGGGTAGCCAAGATGGCGGATTAAAGTTTACCTTCTCTGTGACTTAGAGTCAAATCCAACCAGAAAACAGGTTCTCGAGGTGTGTGACTGAGGGGACGCACCGACAGACTGTACCTTAGAGAGATCAACAGTCCCTGGTTATCGATACAGACTGCGAATAGCAGCATGTGTTACCCTGAGCCCACAACAGTACAGCAGAGAGAGAAAAGCACGGCGCAGGGAGTGACCAATGCAAAACCACGGGGAACAGGAGGCGGTCTGAACTCAGCAGATTCAGACAATGTAGCTGGCTCCTGAAAAGCGCCGTGCTGTAGCGGGGACCCACAGTAAGGATGAAACCAAGCTTACTGCTTTAGGGAACAAGGCTCAACATCACTTTTTCCTTTGGAATACACAGCAAGTATTGTCATGCAGTTCTAGCCAGTGTCTACATCTGGACCCAGGGTACCTCCAGCCACTGAAACAAAGCTCATTGAAGAACACATGTAATAGGGTTGGGGATGAGGCAGGAGATCCAGAAGGGGAGAATCTGATTTTCTTTTAAAGCGAGCAGAACTAAACAGACACAGCGAGTGGCTGGGAGGACTGGACCTCAGGAAACCACAGCTGTGGGCAATGCAAAGCCAGGGATCTGAAGAGAATCCTCCACCCAGCAGAGATCGCTAGTTGGCTTTCCATGTGGGCGTCGTCGCGGGGCGCTGAGATCCAGAAGTGCCATGTTGCTCCAAAACCAACAGGGTGAGGAGTCGGCAGAGGGAAAGGGAGTGTCCTCAACTAAACCTTTTCTGAGTAAATTCTAGTCTAGGGAACTTTGGCTCCAGGCTGCTTTGTCCTGTTCAGCAGGGAAACAAAGAGCAAAGCAATTCAACCACTCCCATTCCAAACCACTCACTGGTTAACTGGAGAGAGAAATTGGGGGATCTGAATACCCCTGAGCCTTTCCTGTCTCTCAGGGATACACAGCCTAAGAGGACCCAGACAGACATGTAGATTGTGTAGATTGACAGTAGTAATGAACTACGGCTCAAATTCATTATCCTCCCACCTCCATTCCTTTTTTTAAGATACATTTTTTGAGAGAGAGAGAGAGAGAGAGAGAGAGAGAGAGAGAGAGAATGTACATATGTGCAAGTTCCTAGAGAGGCCAGAAGAGGGTTCAGACACACTAGAGCTGGAGTTTCATTGGTTCTGGGAACTGAACTCAGGTCCTCTGGAAGAGCCAGCTCTCTCAAACACTGAACTTCACTCGAACCCCCTGCTTCAGCTTCCTAAATGCTAGAATGCTTGTCAGTCTGTGCCACCACCCCAACCTCCTTTTTTCCCTTACATTTTTTCTTTTTATTGCGTTCCTTCTGTTTTCTTATTAATCTTCTTCTACAGTGAGAAATGTATATTTTTTTCTTTTAAGTTGGCCTCAATTTGCCACCTTCCTCCTGTTTCTTCCCTCTTCATTTTCCAATATTTTCATTTTGCTTTTGCTTCCCCATTTCTTGGCTTTTCCTTGCTTTTTTAATCATCTTTCATAACTTTCTGGATTCAGATATTTCTGTTCCCATCATGCCTGCTGTTAGAGAGCTGTCCCTCAGATAGATGGCATCGCGTTGCTGGTGGAGTGGTGTCTTTACCAGGGTTCTTATTGCTGTGATGAAACATCCTGACGGAAGCAAGCTGGGGAGGGAAGGGTGTATCCAGCATACCCTTCAGTTCACCGTCAAAGGAAGACAGGCCAGGAACCCAGAGGCAGGAGCTTATGCAGAAGCCTTGGAGTAAGTAAGGCCACTGGCTTACTTCCCATGGTCTGCTCACCCTGCTTTCTGACAGAACCCAGGGATGGTACCACCCACAATGGACAGAGCCCTCCCTGTCAATCACTAATTAAGAAAATGCCCTACAGGCTTGCTACAGCCTGATCTTATGGAGGCATTTTCTTAGCTGAGGCTCCCTCCTCTCCAATGACTTTAGCTTGTATCAAGTTGGCATAAACTTCCAATCACAGAGGTGAGCACAGCTGGCTTGCACAGCTGACCCAGGAAAGAAGAGAACCCACTGTCAAAAGGGAGAGGCAGAACTGAGAAAGAATTAAATATTAGAAAGATAACAAATTAACAGGAATCAGCATCTAGCTTTCAACTATAACCTGCAATGTAAGTAATCCTAACCCTCCAATTAAAAATTCTAGACTGGCTGTTCAGGGTAAAAGCAATCAATGTTCAAGTGTTAACTACCTGGAAGAGACACACCTCTTGGCTAAGCAAGACTGAAAACAAAGGTATGGAAAATTGCAACCTAAACAAATAGAGCCCAAGAGGAAAGAGGAGTAACTCACTCATATTCAAAGCAGCCCTCATATCAAAATCAGTCAGAAACGAAGAAGGTCACTGCATTTGGGCAAAGGCACAAGCACATCGAGAACACATAAATGGTATAGTGCCATTGTATTCCTGGGTCAGGAACTTAGTACAGCAAAATCTCTGGCAAGGAGTGAATAGGGCATAGTATGGGGGAGGGGAAGAGTGAGAGGCAGAGGACTTTAACTGGGAAGGGGAGGGAAGGTAGTTCAGGAGAAGGATGATAACACTAAGGATGTGTGGAAAAGCCATATTTTTATAAGCTTACTTTAAAATATATACATATAATATACATATGTGCATATGTACATACACATAGTTCAAATGGAGTTACACCACACAGGGTGATAATGCCACCCTCAAGAGCCATATGGCTTCCTAACAAAAACCCTAGTTCTCAGCCTGGGAAACCTACCTTTGAGATGCTGGTCAAGGGGTCCACGAGACCTCCAAAACAGTATAGACTATTGCCATTTCCCTTGGTCACCTTCCAGAACTTAAAGGAAAGATCCTATTGTTGAAGACACCACGTACTTGACACATGGGACTTGGAAGAACTGAGCTTGAATTGACCTAGAAGTCTGTTCCCTGGGCTAGCTCCCACAGAAACAGAAGGAATTATGTAAGCTGTCAAGGGGTGGGGGAAGCAATCAATAGTCCCATTCAGCTGTAAATCTTACAAATAAAATGATGGCAGACCCAATGGTGCAATGGTGGCACTTCTGTCTAGGGGGTAACCAACAGCTTTCCAGTTGGACCTAAAGCCCAACCAATAGGAGGAAATGCATATCTGGTATGACAAACCTAGCTACCAGTGACTGGTAAAGTCACAGACTCTAGAGGAGAGTCTACTGTGCCATTTTCCTAACCCGCTATAATTTTTAACTATATCCTAGATGCTTATCCTCATCCACATAGGCAAATGTCTCTCATCCTCATCATGAAGCTTCTTTTACAACAGATGAGGTCTATTAGAGACCCACAACTGGTTAAAACTCAGAATAAGGAACCATGGGGTGCCCAGCTCCTACCCCTAAGTCACAGAAAGAGGAATGAAAAGATTTTCAAGAGCCAAAGGATCAGGACACCAATTTTATAGTCTTTTATAGACATGACAGAAAGCTACACCCATGAAATTTCAACAAATGTTTGCCTACACAATACCTACATAATGGCAATACCAGTAGACATGTTGATTTCAAGGGGAAATTTCACAAGGCCCCACCCTTAGATCAAATCTACTGGCAGTCATGAGCACTTGGAAGGGGAAAATCAGTTTTCTCCAGAGATGAGCACCCCCTCTCATTGATTACCTAATCCCAAGAGGTCAGCTCTAAGTACATGTACATACAAGCAATACTAAATAGACTCAGTAGGCTATATATATATATATATGTGTGTGTGTGTGTGTGTGTGTGTGTGTATGTGTGCGTGAATGCACTCACATAGATATATCTATATATGCATATATAGAGATATATATCAATACATATGTGCACATATAGCAATAGTAATTAAAGAATAAGAGGTCATGAATTTGAGGGGAAGATTGGTAGGTAGGAATGACGTAGATATAGAACTCATGCATGAAATTCTCAAAAACAATAAAATTTAAAAAGTATATAAAGAGGGTAACAATGGTCTAAGTACATTAAATAGGTATAGGATGATGTCATAATGAAACCCATCACTTTATACAGATTTTTAAAAGTCTGTTTTTAAAAGGATATAATTATATGTATATTTCACAGCTCTAGAGGACCTGGGAGAATAGAGTCAATAAATGAGATGGACTAAAGGCTTATACAATAACCAGCTTTGCATCAGCTCATAGAGCATTCTACAAAATAACACATCTTAGACCATAAATCAAATCTCAGAGGGGAAAAACTGGGGCTGGAGAGATGGATTAGATGTTCAGAGGCACTTGTTGCTCTTTCAGGGGACCCAGGATTTCTTCCCAGCACCCATTTCACCCAGCTCACAGCCATCTATGTTATCTTTCTGATGTTATCTGACCTTCTTTGGTATCAGGCATATACACACATGCAGGCAAAACATCCATACACATAAAATAAAAATAAATTTTAAACTTTTTTTCTAATTGAAGTAATGCCTTGCATCTTATGATATTACAATGGAATGAAACTAAAAATCAATGCCAAGAGGAACCCTCCAAACAATAAAACCACAAGGACATTGAACAATGCATTTTCAGATAAGTGAGTCACTGAAGAAACAGAAGAGGGAAAATTCATTTAATCAAACGAAAATGAAAATACAATATATCAGAGACTGTGGGATATAGCAAAGACAGTTCTAATGAAAATGTATAACTATGATTGTAAAAATTAGGGGTTATGAGAAGGCTCACTGGGAAAGAGCACTTGCTTGCTGCTAAGCCTGACACCCTAAGTTCAATCCCAAGGACCCATATGTGGAAAGACAACAGATTCCTGGAAGTTGTTTTCTAACTACCATCCATAGATCACATATGCATGTGCACGTGCACGCACACACACATACACACACGCACAAGCACGTGAGCATTAAATAAATAAATCTAAGAATATAATAATCACAGATATCTTAAATGAGCAAAATAATGATGTTATAGGTTTTAGAAAAAAAGACAAATCCAAAATAAAGAAAAATATAAGAGCTGAGAATCTAAAAGAACAGTGCAAAGGGTCCGCAAGACAGAGCTAGTTCCCAGAAGACAAAGCAAGCTGGACTTGATGCATACACCTTTAATCACTGAACTTGAGAGGCAGGGGCAGGATGATCTCTGTGAGCCTAAGGCTAGTCTCGTCTATACAGTGAGTTTCAGGCCATCCAAGGATACACAGTGAGATGCTGTTGAAGAGGAAGAAGAAGGAAGAAGGAGGAGGAGGAGGAGGAAGAGGAAGAGGAAGAAGAGGAAGAGGAGGAGGAGGAGG
>LOJH01056318.1:0-11724 GCA_001685095.1 Ellobius talpinus | reverse complement strand
TTATTAACCAATGAAAGTAACACATAGACAGATGACCCTCCTCCATCAGGCATGCAGGCAGCCACAGTGCTGGAGAAGGAGCTGAGAGGTCTACATCTTGATCCTCATGCCGCAGGAAGTAAACTGTGCCACCAGGTGTAGCTTGAGCATAGGAGACCTCAAAGCCCACCCCCTCAGTGACACACTTCCTCCTCCAACAAGGCCACATCTACTCCAGCAAAGCCACACCTCCTAATAGTATTACTCCCTATGGGGGCCATTTTCTTTCAAAGCACCACAGAGGGTTAGTTTTTCTCCAACTCTTAAGTTTGCTACTTATGGGGACAAGGTTTTGGACTTCTAGTTGTGGCTCTGCCTGAGTGGTGACTCCAGAAAGGCAAGTGCACTCTGTGGGTGGCAGGGGGCAACTCTTTGTGAGCTTGCTTGTGCCTACTGGAGACTGTACCCAGGGCCTAGGCATTACAGGAAAGCCCATCCTCTTGATTTTAAAAATAAGACTAAAAGGGATGTGTCTATCTACTTATTCATGTATCAATTTGTTTCTATTTCAAATTTTTTCTGTTTCTTGCATATATTATGGTATGTGTGTAAGTGTGGGTGCATTCATGAACGCCAGAGGACAACTTTTGATATTATACTCTTTCCACTGTGGGTTTGAGTGATCAAATTTGGTACTGTTCTGGCAGCACCGAACCAGCTCACTGACTCTATGTATGTGTATGTGTGGGTGGGTGGGGGTGCACATGCACACGTGTGTGTACATACCCCTGTGGAAGACAGACATGGATATTACTTCCTTGTCGACCTTTCACCTTATACACGGGGAGGAAGCCTCCCACTTGAGCCCAAAGCTTGCAGATCTAGCTAGTCTAATTAACCAGCTTGCTCTGGGGATTCCCTGACTGCTTCCTAAACACTGAAACTACAAGCAATCAGGGGACCCGACTCACTCAGTACTCAAGCAACTTAACTCGAGATAAGTCTTATGCAAGGAAGCTTATCCTCTACCCCATTATGTAGCTGAAGTGATTTTAGACTTCTAACTACTAGGATTGCAAGTCAATACCTCAGCACCCAGCTTTACGGGGTGCAAGAAATGGAACCCAGGTCTTTGTACATGCTAGGCAAGATCTCTAGTGACAGACTCATCAGTGTGTTTTGAAAAGTAAATTTTCCGGCTGAATGTAAAGTGACAGTAATAGATTATATGGAAGTAAAATGCACTTTTAGGATTTTATTGTCGGTTCCTGAGGCAAGCCTTTGCGATAATCTGCATACCGTGGGGTTGGTTTTGACTGTGTACTCTGTCAGTATTCTTATTCTTAGATTTACTATGTGTTTTCTAGACTACATTGTGTTAATAGGAGCCATAAACATGTTTATTTACTTTAAGTCACAGAACATTCTGTATGAATTAAGAATCATTCACATCATTTTAAAGCCAATAAACATGACAATTCTATGCAGAGAAAGAACACGATGACCCTAGAATTGTGGTAATAACACAATGAATCTCATGTCACAGCAACTTCCGTGAAGATTTAAGATTTAATCTGAACCAAAAATAAAACTCCTCCTCCTCTAAAATCTCCTATAATTTCCAAGGTCATTATTTTTAAATGAATATTGCATCTATTTCTTATATTTCATCTATATAATACTAGTCTAATCTATAATATATTTTTACAAAGTATAAAACTCATTACCAAACAAATTTGTGGCAAAGGAATAAATCTGCTGGGATGAGTGACATGTTAGCAAGGTCTGCATTGTAGGAGGTTGGTCCTTTGTGTATCCTCTGGATCCAGAAGTCGGAGGCAGTGGTCCAGCGAGCCAGAAACTGCCTGGCAGCATCAACATTCTGGCCGGTGCTCCAGATAGGTTGCATTTTTTGGCTTTCACTCTGAACGAAAAGTTCAAGTGTGAAAAGCAGGACTGAGGCCTCTCCTTTACAGGAGCCAGGATGCCCCCAGTTCAGCCAGGAGTTAGCTTGAGGGTGGAGTGACCCAGCACTCCAGGAGTGGCACATGTCAGTAGGAAAGGTGCCAGGGCAGCATGCCAACCACAGAACCGGGCTTGCCACATAGCCTTCTCTTCATTAATATGCCACATTTCTGGCTGGCTGGGCTGAGGTAGGATTAAGATGTGATTTTCATGCTGCTGAGAGTTGGGTCAACTTTGGAAGGGACCTGCTGGATAAGAGTCAGGGTGAAGCTGAGGAGGCCAAACCTTTCAGGGAGTTACCTGGATACATATTTTACCCCTTTCCTTTCTCCTCTGTCTCTCTCTTTCCTTCTTTCCTCCCTCCCTTTCTTTTTCTTTTGTAAGACTTGCAAAGACCTCACGTTTCGCCCAGTGTTCAATTTTTTTCATTTTTTTTCTTCTGTAGAACCAAGTACTGCATCAGGTTTTCCCACACCCTGCATTAGAGGGACGCAAACACCTACAAACTAACTTCCAGCATGATGTGCCCCTTGCACTGCTGGCATTTGATGTTCTTTTATTGTCACAGTGTTTGTGGAAGTTGCTTTGGGTTTAGCTGCCACATTGTGTCCCAGTAGTACAGGCTCAAATCAGGCGGAGTCATTCACATTGAAGCTCTGTGTCACCAGCTGCAAAGAATCCATATCTGACCTTCTCAGGAATCAGGAATCAGGTTTAGAAAGATAACAGAAATTTCTTAATTAGGTCATGTTCAGTTGCCTTGATAGTTAAGCTAGTTCTTATACAAATGAAGTGATTTGTGTAACTTTAAGTTAAGCAATTAGGGAGAGTAACTTAAAATGACTCATTTGCTTGTTTTTTTTTGAGACAGGGTCTTGCCTCATACAGGGTCTGTGTCCTGGGTGCCAAGGTTGTAACATGTAACCTTGTCCAGTCTGCTCTTTCTTCTTTGGTTTTTATTTTTCTTAGCTCTTCACTCTGCGTATAATCAACCTACTCAGCTGAGCTCAGCCCAACAACCTATTCTACTTTATGTAATCATAAGGTGGATGATAAAATCAATTAGGATCATTAACCTGTTGCCATTAGTCCTTTGACAGTTGACAAAGGGGAAAAATTAAAACTTGTTTTCTTCACTCTCAGACTCGACACAGAACACACGAGCGACGGAAAGACGCGGGCTTTCCTCACACAGACAGTTTTCTAGCTCTCATCAACTGAGTGACGCTCACTGCAGTTAATTCTGGTGCAGTCTACCTGGAACCAGTTCAAATCCGGCAGGCTAAGGTTCTAAGTTCAAGGTCGTAACCTGTATTTCTGACAATAGGCTACAAATCAAGGTTCTCACAGCCTGGTCTCTACACCCAATAACTTGTTAGTATTGTTCACACATTTCAGGGAGGCACAGTGTTTCAGTTCCTGGCTTACTATAAGATTATAGACAAGTAGCTAGAGAGGCCCTGTGAGGTAGGTGGGGGAAGGGCAAGAGGGAGCACACAGCTTTCACTTCCTCTTTAGGTGTAACCACCAGGACAACCTTGTTTCCTGGCCAAGAGGGGTTCCAAAACTTGCTTGGTGATCCCCACAGCTTTTAAAAATATTTCTGTGTTTGTGTGTTTTGCCTGCATGTATGTCTGTATACTATATATGAGCCTGGAAACCTCGGAGGTCAGAAGAGGGCACTGAATCTCTTGTAACTGGAGTTTTAGATGGTTATGAGCTGCCAGGTGGGTGCTGAGAGTAAAACCTGGGTCCTCTGGAAGAACAGCCAGTGCTCTTGACCTCTGGGTCATTTTTCTAGGGCTTTCTACCACATCTCACCCCAGTTCCTGGAGGCTGACGGATGGTGCCTACAGTTCTAAACCTCCAGGATGGTGATCCATAGATCTTTCCTGTGTCTGGCCCCAACCCGAGGGTCCCTGTAGCCCTGGCCTGCTCTGCCTTACTACCATAAACCCAATATTGCCCAAAAGGCATGGTTTTGCTTGTTTGTTTGTTCTTGGGAATGGGGTTTAGGAATGAGTCTCATTTAGCCCAGACTGACCTGAAACTCCTCCTGGAACTGAGGATGACCTGGAATTCCTGACTCCCCTGGACCACACAGGCTGTGTCTGCACCTGAACAATCCTATGGTTTTTAAAAGAAGCACTGGGGCTGAGACCAGTATACAGCACATATTTTGAGTGGGAGAAGACACCAACACTCAGGGAGTTCCAAGGTTTTAGGATTCTCGTAATTAGAACCAGGGCAAAGAGCAAATGTACTTCATATCAGGATATTAGACTTGGGGAAATGGATGTAAGCACAGAGTTGTGTAAATTGAAGGCAAACATACCCCTCCTACGTCTTCAGCGTCACTCTTTAGAGGTGATGACTGTCAACACTTTGTAGGTGCAGACTGTAATTGGAGGAGGGACCAGCTGTGATCTGCCTTCTTACACAAGGCTTCCCCTGTGCTGGGGTTCTGTGGGTCTCAAGAAGGAAGACAAACCTTAGAAGTGACCTGCAGAACCTAGAGCATGCAGAGAGGGTGTAACTGTGGACATAAAACATGACTGAGACCATGCAACCATGGCACTCAGGTGTTCGTGTTCCACACCCTTAACAAGCTCCCACACCAGTCAGATGAAGATTTCAAAGATTAAACTTCAATGGAAATCGGAATTAAACTTTGCAGTGGCTACAACTTCATAGTTTACCTTTAGCCTGATTAGTTGCTCACACACACGAAAGAATGCATTTTCACACACCTTAATTGCATCTCTGCTAGTGAAAGTGTAGCTGCAAATCCTTAGAGCCCCGCATCCCTTCCCATGGTAGTTTCATCCCATTAGAGACAACACAGCCTGAATATGTGTGAAAAGCGACTGCTAGCCTTGAATTTATGGGGGAAGCTGAGGTTAGTCCACAGCCCCCATGGAAGACAATAATAAAAACAACAGATCACACTACACACACACACACACACACACACACACCCTCTGGAAACACAAGTAGCACAATTACCAGCTGAAGCTTTCCTTTCCTGCCCTTCTGTGTGCTCACATCTGTCAGTAGGGCAGTGGAACACACCCCCTCAGAAGGAGGTGGGTGTGGACAAGAGTGAAAGGAGACAGCAGCATTTCTGAGGCTAACATGGAGAGGAGAAACCCGAAAGCCATCACTCGCAAGAGAGGGGGCTTGTAAGCTGCCAGACTAAGTGCCAGCCAGGGCACTGGGCGTCTGTCCCGGACCACCTTCGGCAAAATGGCTCCTTTCTCCAGCATTGAGAGGGATGGAGACTTCTGTAGTCTGAAGGAGCAAAGGTTCAAAGGGGGCCCTATTTAGGCTTCCTTGTTTCCAATCTTAGAAACTTCACACATTTAAGATTCGATATGGATAACATGGAAGATTTGCCTCTTTTCTCAGAGAAGAGCCTGAGGAGACACAGGTCAGAGAAATGGCCCGTGTAACAGGTGATGCAGCATCTAGGGACCAGGGATAATAGAGGAGAGGATCTGGCAGTGCCATACCCTTCCACAGGTGTGTCTTTTTTCATAGTATAATTAATGACTTGATTGTTTTTATTTATTATTTAGAGACAAGACAGGCCTTGCTGCCTTGCCCTGACTGGCTCCAACTCTTGATCCTCTTGCCTCCCCCTCTCTAGTAGCTGGAATTACAGGCAGTGTCTCTGCATCTCACCTGAATAATCCTACAGTTTTTAAAAAGGGCACTAGAAATGAAAGGAGCTAAGGGGCCCAAAGGAACCCATGGGAAACGGAGACAGAATGCCTAGACCTGACAGATACATCCACAACTTACAGATTCGGCATCAACATCAGAGGTCAGCAGGGCCAATTACACCAACAGGGATTAAAGTATAGTAGACAGGTGCCCCAGTGCCCACTTGGTTTCCAGAAGATCCCTGCTTATTCTCATTAACACCCTCGACCTTCCTGCTCCTCCTCTTTCTCTTTCGCTCCTTTTCCCTTAGTAGTGCATTCCCCAAATGGTAGCAAGAGAAGGTAGAGAAGAATAATCCAAAGTAAAATTATCCTGAAGAGAACGAGATCTGAATAAAACACAGTTCTTTACTGACAGTGGACGTTGGGCTCTTTAGTGGAGTTGAATAAAATTAACAATAGAGAAACCAAGCCACATCTGTATATGTCTTTATATGGAAATATTTTGTTCACCATGATATGCACAGACATTGCCTGATTGAATAAGTGTCTAGTCTGTGTGCTTTTCACAGTATGACAGGCCTGGGAGGCAGACAGATCTGGACTTAAATCCTGGCTCATCCACTTAATAGCTGGATGACCTGGGCGAGTTCCTCAGCCTGAAGATCTACTTTTATAAACGAAGAACAAAAATGCTGTGAATATTGTTGTCATGATTAAATGAGATAAAAGACCATTAAGCATTTAGTAAATACTGTTTATCATCATCAACACCAGCATGGTCATGATAATTATCATAATTATTAAAAAAATAAACTATTCTTACCTTTGTGTGTGTGAATTTTGACTGTTTGAAGTTTTGATTGATATACTTACCTATTGTATTGGTATATGTCACATCCAGCTGCTCTTACTGTGTTTAGAGGCTAAGGAGATGTTCATGAAGAGATTGTCAGTCTTAGTATTTAATGTGAACCTTCGTGGCATGTGTGTGTGTGTGTTCTGGTGTTAATTTGTTGCTATGATAAAACTCTCTTACCAAATGCAACTCAGGGTAAGGCAAGTTTATGCAACCTTACAGGTGGCAGGTAGTTATAGGGGGAAGTCAAAGCAGGAGCTTGGAGCAGAAACCATGCAGGAGGAGGACTTGGTAGCTGGCTTTTTCATGCAGTCCAGGACTATTTGCTTAGGGAATGGTGCCACCCACAACTGGCTGGGCCCTCCTACATCAATGGACAGTGAAGACAATCAGTTCCCTGCAGATATGGCCACAGACCAATCTGACCCGGGCAATCCCTCAATTGAGACTCCCTTCTCGGGTGACTCTAGACTGTGTCAAGATAAAGCTAACTAGGAAAATATTTATGCAATCTATTAGGTTTTGGGAAAAAAGGTATTATAGTGTAGCCCAAGTGGCATTCAAACATAGGCAAACCTTCTGCGTTTGCCTCATGAGTGATGGGATTACAGACATAGCCACTGTCCCTTGCTATATTTTGATTTATACATGCTCACTTGTTTGTTGCTGAGAATGTGCTCTCAGAAAGGGTTAAGCTTCTTTGGATTTGAGGAAAAGTCAAAGCAAAGTTCCTCATGATCCAGGATGGAACTTTGTGTCTGGAATGAAGAAAGCCGGTTCCCCAGGCATTGTCTCACTTGGGTGGATGGGGGTGAGCAGCTCAAAGGTTCCCAGAGGCCTCCCCCTTGCCGAAGCACTGGGAAGCATGGTATACTCGAGCCTCACCCTGCCACCTCCCTGAAGAGCTCTGCTTGGAGCATGACACCTGGCCAGGGCTCCTGTAGAAGAACTGATCATAACACAGGTTTATTCTGGAACATCCACTTTCTTTTTTAACTTTAATTAGTCATTCTGTGGGAGGGAGACTGAGACAGGGTCACTATGTAGCACAGGCTGCCCTCAAATTTACTAACATTTTGTCTCAGCTTCCAAAGTGCTGGGATTGACTGGTGTGAGCTACCATGCCAGACCGCACACATCCCTGTCATGATAACCAAGTGTTCACTGTGTTTGCAATCCCTATCAGCAGCAAATTCTCTGGGGCTTCCTCTGGTCCAAGTGATTCACTAGACAAAACACACACACACACACACACACACACACAAAAACATTCTGGTTTAAGCATCTCTCACCTCTTATTCAAGAGTGACTGGGCAGGTTGCACATAGTGGCACTTGGGTGGAAGAGGCAGGCAGATCTCTGTGAGTCTGTGAGTTTGAGGTCAGCCTGGTCTAGACAATTAGTTCAGACTAAGCAGAGCTACATAGAGAGACTATAGCTACAAAAAAATAAAAGTGGCTGGGTAATCCTAGCAATCATATTTCCATCCTCACACCATCAAAATGCAAAGCCTATAGGAGTGCCAGCCCATGAGTAATGCAACTCAGGTGTTATCCTTAGTGGTCTTGATATGTTTGGCAGCAGAGGTATTAAAGTTGCCTCGTTTCTGGGTGGCTCACTAAAGCATGTAATTTTGATACAGTTAATTCATTTAAACTGGAAGAATCATGGACGATATTGCGCTAGTAGGCCTCAAGTGGTACTGTGGAAAGGTAAGGGTGTCATGGAGAACAACAAAGTCCATGCAAACAGTGTCACAGCTAGTACTGGCTTCGTCACGCAGCGGGTGACTTACTGTTCAACTACAGCCTCCCCACACCAATGCAACCTGTAGCTAACAGCATCCTAACAGTGGGTCTTCTAAAGTTTTTCAACATCACTGTTAGATTCATTTCAATTTCTTGAATTTTCATTGAATTTTGATCTTGAAAGCCATCTTCCTCTCCCATTAGAAGGTAGGTTTTCCCCAGGGAAACATTTAGCTAGAAGCAGGCCCAACTTGGCTATGTGAGAAAGCACAAATGTAACTGGCCAGATATCAGTAAGTTAGGCCTGCGCTAATTCACACAGATCTCTCCTTTTAGCTAAGATCCTTGCTAAGAAGAAGAGTCATGTGCAGGCCAACATTCCGCAGCTCTTCCAGTAGGCACAGTGTGTCCTTGCAGCCATCAGGGACTAATACCCTGTGGCATAAGCTGTTGGCTACCCCAAATTCCCAAGGTTCTTCAGAGCTCATCTAGAAATGCAGATCTAGCAAGTCATCTGGGACTCAGAACCATGTAAATTGTGTATACCTGTGGAATAAGTGTGCAGCCAGTCATAAATGACTGTCTTTGACACTCAGAGAGCGTGGACCTTTGAAGACATGGGAAAGATTTGTTTTTCTATGACTCAGCTTTCTTCAGCATCCAGGAAATGGCTAAGGATACTGAACACAAGTGTGCTTCTTTACTGGGATGGATGCCAGCTGTAGGCTCTGCGCTGGCTGGCTGTGGAAAATCCCAGAGGAATATCTTGGTTGGGGACAAGCAATTAGGTCGTCAACACCGTCATCTTCTGGTGACGCTTTCTGTCCCTTTGATGGTTTCTTTCTCACTCAGGGGTCCAGGGGGATTCGTTACCTTAGTGGGTCAAAGCCTATTTGATTCAGCAAGGTATCCAGTAAGGATGATTCTAGGGACAATCGAAGATAGTCCCACGATGCCCTGGAATTCCTCTCTTGAGCCAGGTGATGGTGGTGCATGCCTTTAATCCCAGCTTTTGGGGAGATATAAACAGGTGGCTCTCCATGAGTTTGAGGCCAGCCTGTTTTACCAAGTGATTTCCAGGACAGGTTCCAAAGCTACAGAGAAACCCTGTCTTGAACAAACAAACAAACAAACAAACAAAAGTAGAATTCTGAAAGGCCAGGGTTCAGGGCTTCCCTGAGGAAAATTCAGTAAAAATTCAAATAATAATTTGAACTGGGGCAGGGAGCCATGTTTACTCTCTCCTGGATACAGATGTTATGAACTGTGATTATTCCTTGATTTGGTTAACGGGGGGAGGGTGTAGGTTACATCCTACTACTTTTTCCATCAAACTGTATGCAAAGGCTGGCTTGCTCAAGGGCTGAGAAGGACTAGACAGAGGCTAGGAGTGGCATACTACTTGCCTACTGGGTGTGAGTAAGTTCACTCTCCAATGCTGCAAATAATGATAGCAAGAGTAATTGTTAAAAAAGAAGATGCTGGGGCACAAATAGTGGAGTGAGCTCCGTGAGGCTCAGCCTTCCAGGGGAAGCAGGGCTTTACCTGCACACTGAGACGGAGCTGTATTTGAGCACTTAGAGAGGAGAGGGTCAGCATCATGAACAAAAGTCGAGAAGGCGAGATGAGCACCATGAAGGTTCTGTGACCTGAAACTGAAATCACAGAGACTACTGAATGAATTTATGAAAGAGATACATGGAAATCATTGCAACAAATATTTACCACACAAAATGCACTCCAGTTGGTAGTAGGAATGGAATAATTTTCAAAGCAGTTGCTTTCTTTTGGGTGGAGGGGCGTTGTTTGTTTTGTTTTTCAAGACAGGGTCTCTCTATGTAACAGCTCTGGCTTTCCTGGAACTTGCTTTGTAGACCAGGCTGGCCTCGAACTCACAGAAATCCATCTGCCTCTTCTTCCTGAGTCCTGGGTTAAAGGCATGCGCCACCACTGCCCAGCTGCAGCTGCTTTCTTTTAGGAGAACCTTTAAAAGTTGTCACTGTGGCCTAGATGGTGCCCTCCGTCTACACTACAGCTGGAGACTACTGCTTTTCATTAAACTTCCACGGTATCCCCTGATAGATCAATCCAAGTGGAGTAGTCGGGGCTAAGTGTCACATACTGAAAAGTTAAGGGAGCAGACAAACACCAAACAGACAAGCTTTTCCAGAAAAAGGAGACCCATAGCTACGAACTGGAAAGGGCCGAGGCAACCAAATCATGGTAATAAGGAAGTAGTCTGTACTCTTGCATCCTTACCAGAAAAACTGCCTGGAGTAACCTGACTGAAGTTATCAGCCCGCTTCTGTTCCATGGCTGTTTCCGTCTTCCTGCCCAAATCCCAGCTGTCCTAAGCCTAGTAAAGCACACTGTGTTTTATTCTAGAATCCCAAATAAAAGACATCTAGAAGTTTAAAGGACATTGATGATGATTTTTCCTTTTGTATTTTGTACAAATACAATTTGTATTTGTACACCCCTCCTCCCGGCACACAGTACTCCTCTCACAAACAACAGATCACTTCAGCACACAGCAAGAGAGCTTCCATCTGCAAGGTGACCAAAGCGGCTTGGAATGAGACCTTCCTTATCGTTCCTTTTAACCTTGGACTACTAGCCTCTGGGACTGTGTGACCTGTCTGCTGTTGGGACTACCAAGTCCATGGTGTCTGTTATGGCCCAAAGTGATGAAGACGAGCACATATTACAGTATTCCAAGAGACTACCTCTCTCATGAGCTGCTGGAGAAACTGATGGGAGATTGGCCATTGGCCTCAGTCGGTCTACACTCAAGCTCATCAGCCTTACACCTGGAAAGATGCAAGCTCCTAACTCAGGGAGGTTAAGAACTGCTGCACAGCCAGGACCTGACCTCTAACCTAAAGGGCAAAGGTGATGTCCTCTCTTCTGGGACCATTCTGCTGCTCTGTCCCACGCTCTCTGTGAGGATGCAAGAATGGCCCTTGCTTGGTTGCCTTAGTCATCCCCTCTCTGGATAGCTGAGGACCAGCAGTACTCTCTTGATTTAGACTCCGTTTATTTGATTCTGTCTAATGATCGAAGAATTCATGCCCAGATGCTTTGGAATATAGCCAAGTGCCTTCCCAAGGTCAGTTCACTAGCACGTTACCACCTGACCAACTGCTCAGTCACATTTACTAATGACAAGATACAAACAGATTGAATGATTTTGACACACGTGCCTAGCATTGTGCTTAGTGTTTTCAGTCATCCTCTCACTGAATCCTGTCTAGTCTATGAATTGATAAACCAAAGATAACGATCTTCATTTCTCAAAAGACACAATAGGTTAATAAGCAAGCCCAAGGTCACACTTTAAAATGAACGTAGACTTCAAATTCACACTGAAACCATCAAAGCATGAATTCGGATTAAGTAAGAATAATGACCCAGAACAAGTCTGTTTTCGAACACCAGCTGACAAATATATTAGTTATGTAATGGTTGTTCTGTCTCTTTAAGAGACAAGCCACGCCCACTCCCTCCC
>LOJH01056317.1:0-11724 GCA_001685095.1 Ellobius talpinus | reverse complement strand
TCACGTGGTAGAGGCAGGTGGAGGGGCCAGGTGGTGGGTAGCAGGTGGCATATAACCAGACCTGGATTGAGAAAGAGAGAGAGCTTTCAAAAGTCAGGAAAGGGTCCAGGATGAGCATCAGGGGAAGCACTACCTGTTTTGGACCTGCTTATAGTTTTAATGATGTTTAAAATACAGATTAGGCTTCATGAGAAATGACACCCATCGTTACTTTTAGCCTTTCTCAAAAGTTTTGTTTATGTTATCTTTATCTATACCTTAGTTCTGAAGGATTTGATATGCCCATGCAGGCTGAGAAACAAACGAAACAAGCAAACAAAGCCCCAAGTAGAAGAGGAACTGGGGCAAGGAAAAGCAGTTAGGGGGCGTAAACGCACACTAGGGGGCGTAGACGTACACTAGGGGGCGTAGACGTACACTAGGGGGCGTAGACGTACACTAGACAGCATTTCCCGGACATGTTGTTCCCTTGCTAGAGACGAGTGACAGATTCAGTCGAGAGGTTGCAGGCTCTCTGAGCCAGTGATAGGATCCATGATGCCCAAAAGATTAATGAGGAGTCATTTTTCCTGTGCCGAGGCCTGAAAGCAATGCGTAGCAAGGGGTGAAGTGTGGGGTGTGAAATAAGCCTGCGGGGACAGCGCTAGCAGAGGGGACTGTGAAGCCATTTGTCAAATGCCCTTGACAGTTTCCAACGACTTAATGTCTGTGCGTGATTTAGTGAAGACCTTTCTCCAAGGACCCCAAATAATGAAGTTAAAATAGACTGCTCTCTGGTGCCGTGTCTGGGGAATGGGCAGCAGACTGGTTTCCGGATCTCCCATGAGTGTTACTTTGGTCAGCTAAGTTATGGTTTGGAATATGTTAAGTTCAATTGCTCAGACAAAGAAGTATTTTCAATTGCTCATTGAAAAGTGCTACTCAGGCTTTCTGTACCCAAGAGCCATCAACTTTAATTTCAGAAAAAGTGTTCCATGCAACGTAGGTTAAACCCAAAAACTCATTGCTCAGTTTCCTAACCTATATTAGGGTGGGTTTGAATATAAGCTGGGGTTCTCTTCCTTGTTAAAATGTTCTGGAGTAGTCAGGACCTAAAAGATGAGGGTCGAGGCGGGGTGATGGCTTGTACAGCTGCAGGACTGGAATTTGGGTCTCTAGCACCCAGATACATGTTGGGTGGGTGTGGCAGCCCGCCTGCCACCCCGGCATGAGTGAGGCAGAGACAGGGAGTTCCAGAAGCAAGTTGACTAGCTAGAAAGGCTGAATTGCTGAGCTCTGGGTTCAAATGAGCCCTGCCTCAGTGTCTAAGGTGCAGAGCTATCAAGGAAGGTATTTGACCTCCATGCCCTTTGATACGTGTGCGCTTACAGACATGGGGGCAATATACATATGAAAAAAAGAGAAAATGACAGTTGGTGAGTTTAGACCTCCGGGGCTTTGGTAGCTAACGGGGCACAGTACGGGGTTTGCGGTTAGCTAGAACAGGTGTCAGCACCACTTCCACAGAATCTGAAGTGAGACGAAGTTAGAGACTTCACTTTAGGGAATGGTGACGAAAACTGTGGAGATCATCTGACCCTCATTGTGCATCTGAAAGGATGGCCATCGCACCTGCACCCCTTCCTCTCTCATCTGATGGTGGTCCTCATGGGTCATATGCAATAATCTATGTGTATACTGGTTAGGAAGACTCTTTACTTCAGGGCAGTCCCCTGATGAGCTTTCCACCAACTCTGCATTCAATTCTGTAGCCTTTCCCCAAAGTCAAGATGGCACCAGTCTTGCTTCTGAGGTACCCACATATCCTCATCAGCTGTGGCAGTTCTCCTCAGCCAGTTTCTTTCTCTGCTATGGTTGCAGTTTGATTTGTTTTTTACTGTGCCTCCAGTCACCTGCTAAAGCTCCCTCATCTGGCTAGAGAAGCAGAAAGGGGCTGTTTTACACAAACTGACCAAGCCTTTCCCGTGAGGAAGTCTCAGCACTAGGCTTGGATTGTTCATTCTGCTCACGGATGTTCTGAGGTGGGGATCTTAGAAGGGGCAGGCGGGGACAGCTCTTCTCTGTCCTATGGTGTCTGGGAGGGTAGCAGCTAGGACTGGAGGAACTGTGTCCTAGCAGGCTTCCTGATCCAGTACCTGGGCTGAGGTGGTGGCAGGAATGACCTGTGTTTGGAGCTCTGAACTGCTGGGTAAGAACTGCACCTGTCCGGAAAATGCCATGGTGAAGATGCCATGCTATAGTTTGTTTAGAGTTCCCAGCCGAGCCATGACCAGTTTACACTCCATCTTCCCTTTGGGGAAAGGCAGATTCTACATAGCATTTTCAACAGAGTCTTTCAAAACAAAGTTAGCAAACAAGGTGCTCACGCCAGGGCTCGAATGATCATTTAGGGTCTTTTATTTGTTTGTTCATTTGGGTCCTAAAGGTTGAAGCACCAGGAACATTTCTGACAGCAGGCAACACCGTGGTGCATCACAGCATGCAGGCAGCTCTGACAGAGTGCTCAGATGCAGGGAACAATGCAGGATGTATGGGTTGCTTCGCTTGTAGACTGGGCGCCTCAAAGTGCCAGGGACATTAGCAAACAAAGCTCTCTTTCATTTGGAATTTGTGAGTAGATGTGCCTGCTTGTTCCTCCACCTGGTCTCTGAAACTGAAGCTCCCTCTGCCGAAAGAATCCTTGAGTCATGAAAGTGAATTTTGTGCAGTCAAAGTTACATATCCGAGAATGTTATGGCAGCCATTGCTAAATATTTTCCTATTTACTGTGTAAATAGGTAGGGACTATCTCCAGGTGCAGGGTGAACAGAGGCTCAGCTAGGAGTGTGAGATGTGCTGAACTAAAGCTATTAAGATGAAATTTGTGTCCTACATACTTGCTTTCCCTCCTCTGTTGTTAGTATATATTTCCTCCTGGGAAAAGCAATCACTTCCCAGACAATAGCCTTCTGGAGCAATCTTTCGTTTATTAGATTTATAGTCTTACTTATGTGCCTGTGCTCAAGGATGATTTTGATCACAGATAACATACTACCCAGGTAAGGGTGGATTTTAGCAGTGAGCTCCCTGCCTAGGCCGGGCTCATTTCCTGGATAGCATGGTTTGGGTTCTTCACCAGGCTTGTATTCCCGAGGGACCACGCTCTTTGAATAGACCACTGCTGCCTCTGTAAATCAAACCTTTGCAGCCCTGTGGTTTAACATTTTTACCCACAAGCACTGCAGTTTTCACTGTCATTTTACATCCCTTAGACCTCATTGTGGTCCCCTTAGGATCATCACAAAGGTTTTCAACGCTCAACAGTTGTGCTCTGTCTCCTTGAGCACTGCTGGACAGCTGGAAAGGTGTGCCATGGATGCGCGATGCCCAAAGTGCTCACTCCCTGGACATATGCACACAGAAGTTGCCACTTCTGGAAATTTGGGCCAACTTCTCGTGGAAGCTGAGTCCTGCCTTGACTTATGTTCATGGGTGTTTTTCCCGCCCATGCTGCTATAGGATTATAAACCCCTTGAAGGACGAGAGAGAGGGTTTCTCATCGATAGATGAAAACACCCAGCAATATGGCAGATGCTTGGAAATCTTTGTTGCGTAGAATAGGATTAGTGATTCTCCTTATCTACTGGTTTAAACAAAGGCCTTGAAGGTGGCAGAATTGGTGGCTTTGGGAGTAATAGGAAGAAACTCCTCATACATATCAATTGTAAACGTTTTCTTAGATTAGTATATCTTCAAAGAAAGTCAGCAATTGGCAAGAGCATTCTGCCTGTCACTGCAGTGATTTCTTTAGCTAATGGCTTTACTAATGGGTAAACTTGTTTTCTTTGGAAGAAGTTTTAAAAATCTTCATTGTATCTAGATATGAAAATGTGTCTGTGTTTGCTGGGTGTCTATGCTCTGCAGGTAAAAGTGTGCATCGCACAGCTCTGGGGATCTTTTAAGTAGTGGTCGCTTTGCTAAGTATTGCAGGATGTTATCTCACTGACCTGAACGAAACAGAACATCAATAATAGGATTACCCGTCTCTGACAACAAGTTGCCAGCATCATATTGCAGTTATTAGGACAGGTTTGGCCAGTCAAAGGACAGAACTAGCTGCTGGTCACAGGCTGCTTACAGGAGAAAAGCCTTAGGGAGAGCCTTCAGGCCACATGGCAGTTGCCAATCAAGGTCCCTTTATGTGGTACAAGAGCAACTATGACATCTCAAAGTTTTAGTAACACAAAGACAACTCATTTTTAATAAAAGTAAATTGATTTGGATTTTAAGGTCTGTTTATAAAACAAAAAGTTTCAGGAATTAAAATAAAAAATTCTAAGCCTGAGAGAAGAGGATTATAAATTCAAGGTCAGCATGAACTACCTAATATGCCTGAGGCTAGCTCAGACTCCATACAAGTTCAACAGCTGCCTAGTCTTTAGAGTGAAGACCTGTTTTTAAAATTAATAAATATAATAAATGAACATAAACCTGATATATAATAAAATAAACCACATATAAATTAGGATATATGACACAGGCCCAGGCTGAGACCTAAGTACAGACACCAAAGAACAGAATGCCCACTTTTCCTGCATTAATTTACAGAATTTACAGCTAAGAAGTCTGGCTATCTCCTGCAAAACTTGTGGATTTAGCTTTCTAAAGTATATACCTTGTGTACATCATTGATAAGCACCCTGTAGATGACCCTTTGGCCTTTTCCTAGAGAGGTGATCATTTAGCTTATGTCTGTGTTGCTAACAGGGGCACTCAGCATTGTGCACACTTCCAGTCTCCCATTTGAAAATCCCTGCCTGAAAGCAGGGTGTGTGTGATCTGGAACTGCCGGAAGCTGTTGGCCAAGGGTGAGCTGGGAGTTGACTTCTGTTCCTTGCAAGAGTTGACAGGACTGTCTGATCACAGCCCACAGCCCAGGGTTTTCTGGAATGATCTGATGCCAATCTCCAGAGTAAAACTCTCATTTGCTGCTGAACTTTAAACACAATGAGCTGCTTCCTGCCTTTCAGTGGTGGGCAGGTGGGAGTGGGTAGGAGTGGGGTGGTGGCCAGTGAGGTATTTGGGTGCAGGTGCTAATAGGTATCATCCAGACTGAAACAGGACAGTGTGGTTCACCACCTGCTGCTCTTCTGGTTCCTGGGCAGGGCCTGACCAACTCATGCAAAGCACTGTGTATTGACCTGAAAACTTCTGTGGCTTCTTGCAGGTTCTGGTTTTAGGTCGGTGGCTGCACACACAATAGCGGCATCCCTGCAAACTTGGTCTGTGAGCGTCCATCACCAGACACCTAATTAATTGCTCAAACCTGTCAAAACAGATTCATTTCTTACATCATGACCACACATTTGTTGGTTAAAACTCGAGACAATCTCAGCCAAGCAGGTGTGGCCCATCTCATGATTTCATCAGTATGAATAGCTCTGGAGAATTTACCATCCTGAGGGAGAGAAGCAGGAGTCGGCGTGCCTGGGTACCATAATAGAACACAGCACAACAGGAGCAACAACACAGCAGATGCTCTGCACAGAGCTGGGAGCTACGCAGCTGCTTGTCTTTGTCCAGTACGTCACCACAGCATTGCTCTGCTCAGAATGGACGCACACTGCCTGCGGATGGATTTCTTTCCAGCAACTTCCACCATTGCAGTAAATAGAATGTTTTCATTACCCTGAAGGAGAAATCCTCCCCCATCACCCTCTTTCCCCTGCATCTTCCCCCAGCCCTAGCAACCGCAAAGCTACTTTTGTCTCTACTGGTGTCCTACTTCATACAAAATGTACCCATGAAGAGCGTGGCTCTTCGTGAGTGACTTCATTCAGTCTGCATAGTGCTTTTAAGATGTGTTCATGGAATCACATGAACCTTTGCTTTGTTCTTTTTCATGGCCAGATAATAGTCCGCTGTATAGATAAACCAAATTTTGTTTATACATTCCTTAGTTGAGGATGTTTGAGTTATTTCCATTCTTTTAGCCACTGCCAATCATGCTTCCCCGAACATTTAATGCAGCTATCTTCTCACAGCCATGGATTTTGTTCCATTTGGGCACTCGCCCAGCAGTAGAGTCTTTGTCTTCTGCAGTGTTTTATTTTCCTATGGGAACATGGTCTTTCTTCAGAGGGAGCGATCTTTCTGGAGGCAGGAATCATGGCTGGAGGGCTGGGTCTGCTTGATTAAACGAGGAGGAAATTCACTTTGCTTTCTCAGCTGTAGACTGAAATAGCTTTTATCAGGCCATCTTGCCAGCTCTTTTCAAATTAAAAATTTCCTGAGTGGTAACCAAAGTCTTTAAAGATATGAAAGGAAACATTTCCAGAAAGGCCTGATAACAGCCCTCCCCACCTAAGTCCCTGTTTCTGGGGCTGTTTTCCAGTTGGAAAACAACTTGAATTTTAATATTCATTTATTTGAGTTAAATTTTGTATGGTTTTAAGCAATAACAAATTGAACGAATAACCCCCAAATCCCTGCTGGTGCTACTGTTTGGAAAGAGCTACTCTGGTATTTGGCATGTCTCCTACCCCATTGTCCTGCTCTTGGCTGCTCCATAGCTGGCTGAGCTGTGCCACACCCATACCCAGCTTCCTCCCAGCATCCTGTCCTGATCACTTCTTGGGCTTGCATTGTTTGGGTCCATGTGCTTCTTTTGGTGAAAATGGTGGAAAGGCTTTTGGATTAAAGGCGTTTGGGAAGGACGCAGCAGTTTTAAAGGTGTAGTTTCTAGATGTAGTGGTATAGAGCAGTCAGTGGGGAGATTTGTACACACTAGACAGTCGAGGGTGCAGCTGAGTTAAAATCCAGTGGTTTCCAACCCCAAAGCGAGGAATCTACTTTTTCCTTGGAGTCGGCTGACTTAACGACCACCAGAGTGTCTACTTCCTTCACATTGCTTGAAAAATTTCTGACATGGTTTCAAAATGGTCATGCCTTTCCATCCCCCACCCCCCCAACCCCAGGATTTTTTCCTGTGCCTGAAGGAAGGATACCTTGAGTACCTTTTTCCTACTTGGTGGCTTTCAAGTTCAGAAGTTCTGGAGTTTACATCAGTCTTTTTGGTTTTCTGAGATACCTTCTGTATGCAACGAAGTGACCCTTCAGCCTTAGCAAAATGCTCTGCTCCTCGAAGGGACAGGTCCCCAAGAAACACTGAGCTTCCAACTTCTGATGCAATAGCAAGCTTTCTTATCAGACTATCTTTGGATTGCCAGCTCCCAAATAATGACACGGAGAGTTAGTATTAAATATGAAAGCTTGGCTATTAGCTTAAGCTTGTCCTACTAGCTCTTGTAACTTAAATTAACCTGTGTTTATTAATCTGTGTTCTGTCATGTGGCTTGGTTACCTCTACTCAGTACCGTATGTCTGGCCTCTTCAGTGTCTCCCTTCTGTCTCCCTGCCTTTCTTCTTCCCAGAATTGTTTCTCTCCCCAGAAATCCCACCTATCTTCTCTGCTCAGCTATTGGCCATTCACTCTTTATTAAACCAATCACAGTGACACATCTTCACACAGTGTAAACAAATATTCCTCAGCATACCAGATACCAGATTAACCCTCATACAATGCAACTTTTATTAGCCCATGGTTCCAGCTCAGAGTATAATAAATCATGTTGTCAACAGAATAAATTTATTTTATATTGTCCTTAATCTTTATTGCATGTAAATATTTGTGTCATGTGTGCACATGTGTAGGCAGGTGCAATTGTATGTACAGGTGCCTCTGCTCATGAGTGTACTTGTAGAAACTAGAGGTCAAAGTTGAGTGTCTTTCTCAAGCACTCTCTACCTTATCTTTCGAGACATGGGTCCTCACTGCACTGTTGGGCTAGATGGGCTGTTCAGGGAGCCCAAAGGGAGCCACACCATCCCCTGTGGTGTTTGTGCTTTAACAAATAAAGCTTGCTTAAAGATCAGAGAAACAGAGCAGGCACCTACTAGTTCTTACCTCTACAAGATCCTCAGACAGAATGGAGTATTCTATCTCTACAAGTCCTCAGACTGAATGCCATCTCTACAAAATCTCAGACTAAATCCTGAGCTCCTGTCTCCTCCTGCCTTATATTCCTCTCCCAGCCCATCACTTCCCGTCTCCCCCTCTCTAGTGCTGGGATTAAGGGTGTGAGCCACCACCACCACCTGGCTCTGTTTTTCCTTTTAGAATGATTCAATCTCACGTAGCCCAGGGTGACCTTGAACTCACAGAGATACCTCTCTGCCTCTGTTTCCTAGGGGCTTGGGTTAGAGGTGTGTGCCACCACTGCCTGGCCTCTGTGGCTAACTAGTATGGCTAAATCCACACTCTGATCTTCAGGCAAGCTTTATTTGTTAGAGCACAGACAAAATATCACCACATTCCCCAGTGTCTCTCTGTGCAGGGCTGGGATTACAGGTGCTGGAGATCTGAACCCAGATGCGACAGAGCCATCCCTCCAGCCCCTAGTTTACTTTGTTTTCTGGTAATTTCTGCAACTCTGTGATAAGCAAATTGAGGCAAATTATATTCCTTTCGGGAGTGGTGGCTCTGTTGGACTTCTTGCTTTCCTTCAGCACTCTAGGCGATGGCCCAGCCAAATGATAAACAAATGCCAAGTTCTGTACCCCAAATACCTGATCCTGCAATTATGTGGAACTGCTTTGGATGAGTTTGACATTGAAAGGGAAATTTTGCCTTAGTTGCTTTTCAATTGCTGGGACAAAGCCCTCTGACCAAGGCATCTCCTAAAAGAAAGCATTTAACTGACCGCTGCTTTCAGTTTCAGAGGGTGAGTCCATGGTCATTGTGGCAGAGATCATGCAGTAGGCATGGCACTGGAGTAGTAGCTGAGAGCTTATGTGCTGAGACAATAACTGTGAAGTGCAGAGAGAGAGAGACAGAGAGAGAGAGAGAGAGCTAGACCAAGAGCATGCACATGAGAAGGGGGAGGAAGGGAGGGATGGATGGAGGGAGAGAGATAGAGAGAGTTGATTGGAAATAGAGTGAGCTTTCAAAGCCTCAAACCCAGCTCCTAGTAGTATACGTCATCTAACAAGGCCACACCTCCCAATCCTTCCTAAACAGTTCCACTAACTGGGGACCAAGCATTTTAATATGTGAGCTAAGGAGGTCATTCTAATTCAAACTACCACAAATTTCCTGTTTATCTTGAATCTGTCTCAACCCCTGTACCAGTTACTATAACAGGCTAGTGACAATGGTCCCATGAACATAAACTGTTACATGTAGGGAATCATTGAACCCAAACAGCTCTGTGGAGCAGGAAGGCGCGACAGTGGCTGTATTTTCAGATGAGAAAAATGAAGCGCTGGGAGATTAAACATCAAGGGTGTGTAAACTAAGATGGGGCACTAATGGGGGGACTTGAACTTGGGGTGACTGGTGTTAAAAACACACGAGTTAACCATGAGGACCAGCTGCCCCTTCATGATGACAGCTTACCTTGCTCACCTAACTGGGGTGTAATCAAGACAAGATTGATCACATGTTTTCTGGAAGGTTCCACACATTGTGGGGATGACCCTGTGAAAGCAGGAGACCTAAATAGAGCATGCAGTTCAGAAACAGCTTTTCATTTGGGGGTGGGCATTGAGTCAAGGAGAAGGACTGGAGTGGAGAAAACTGGCCCTGGCAGTATCGTAAGAGTTCCAAATACTTCCAGAGCCCACACCTTGAGCATCAACTCTCTGCCTCACATATGCCAGGCTTTTCATACCTGGGCCATCCTTCCTATTCAGGATACTTCAGTCCTCTGGGGCCCATTGTTTGGAAATGGTTTAAATGTGTATTGATCTGATTGTGCAGTGACCTTACATAGAACCATTGCCTCCATCTACAGAAAACATATTCTAGTGGGTTCCTGTAAACCGAGACTGCACTTTAGTTTCCCAACAGTCCAGACCCAAATAATCATACAGAAACTCTATTAGTTACAACACTGGCCAATAGTTTACATGTATTCCTATCTACTCTTTCATCTTAAATTAATCCATTTCTATTTATCTGTGTATCATAATGAGGTTGTGGCCTACTGGTAAGGTTTCGATGTCTTTCTCCTTCATTAGCTACATGGTGTCTTCCTGACTCTGCCTGCTCTCTCTGCCTCTATATCTCTGTTGGATTTTCTGCTTGACTGTACTCTGCTAAGCCATTGGCTGAAACAGCTTTATTCATCAACTAATAAAAGCAAAACATATACAGAAGAACATCCCACATAAGGTTCCCACTAGTGGGTTCCCAAAGCAAAAATATGAATGGGACTGTTACACCATTCACAGGCAGAACAGAATTTAGAAGACTTGATAAGTATGATGTTTATTTCTGGACATACATACTGTCTGATTCTGAGCCATTCGGTACTGCTTCCTTGTGATCCATCCTATCTGGTTCCATAGAGTGAATCTTCATTTAGAATTCTGAATTTTGGGCTCATAACACTTAACAGCATTGCTGCATACTGTAACATAGTTTTCACAGTGGGGACTAGGGACCAGGATGTGGGTGCCAAGTGTGTCCATCATTCCCAGGCCTTTCAGCCAAAATCTAATGTACTGGTGGGGAGGACTATCATACTTCTGAAGGATGATTTCCTCATCCGTAAGATAGACCATGATGGGAATTATAGGAGGCAGAGCAGGGTGAACCTCAGGAGAATGCTTGGCACACACTAAGCACTGCATAGGTGGTAGTATCACATGCCTGGATATGTCGGTTTGCACATCACCAGGTGCTGCCCAGATGAACGATGCTTCAGTGGAAGGATGAATGCTTAGAAGTCAGAGACCACTGGCTTGACTGCAATGCCGGGCTCTGGTATCCCAGATAGCGTTAACATTGTGATCTGTGTGTTTTTCAACAGTTAATTATCACAATGATCAGATGAAACCTTGTATCACTTGTGACAAACACAAGGTGTACAAATCTCTAAAGAAAATCTAAAAACAACCTAAGAAGTAACAGGTGGTTTGTGTTAACTGGTGGGGTATCCAAAACCAGATTAAAAGTTTAGTGTGATAGATGTTGCACAGAGTAATTGTGTGCACTGAGCACATACACGACCCAACCCTTGTAAAAACTGATAGTTAGTAGTAGATGCTTCTTTCACATCTTACCTGCTTTGCTTCCTCCTTTTCCTTTTACTGCCACCATCTTTTATATTCCTACAGTGACCTAGCTCACCACTTCCTTTCTATGCTAGAGGTCAGACCTAGGGCCTTGCACATGCCAGGCAAGGGGTCCACCACTGAGGGATGTAAGGCTAGCCCTTACTGCATGTTTTAAAATAAGCCACAATTTGAGAAAGGTGGAGTGATGACACCTATGTAATATGAGCATGACGGTTCTAGAAAATCTACTGGAATGATACATCTCAAAATTTCATAGTGGTTTTCTGTGGTTCGTGACAGCACATACCTGTAACATCAGTGCTTGTAAGGCAGAGGCAGGATGCTCAGTCTGGATTACATCGGAGAGAAGGGATGGAGGGAGGGAGAGAGACAGGGAGGGAGGGAGGGAGGGAAAGAAAGAGAGAGAGAACATGCTCTTTGAATGGTGGTGAAACCATGAGTGAATTTCCCCCTTTGCTTTCTATTGCTGTGTTTATATGTATGTATGTATTATTGTTTTCTGTATTTATATATGTATGCATGTGCATATATGCATTATTTTTTTTTGCCTTTTTTTATTTATTTCAGACACTTTTTTATTGTTATTAAAAAAATTTTCCACCT
>LOJH01056313.1:0-11725 GCA_001685095.1 Ellobius talpinus | reverse complement strand
AAAATGTTTTAATAACAATAAAAAAGTGTCTGAAATAAAAAACTTCTATTTTAAAATGCAAACGTCAGTCAAGTGATTAGGATAGAGCTCTCATGCCGCAATCCTCAGATTGAGTCCTAACATAGTTTGTCTGAAGGCTGCAGTAGCACTGTGGGTGTTGATGCTACTGCATCACGTACCCCCCGTTAGTGGAGTCCAATGGGCACTGGGGCCTCTTATTCCACTACATTGAGTCAAACACAACACGGCTGTATCCCATTCCTGCATGTGATCCTATTTGCTCCTTACCACAGTGGCTGCCCTCCCCATGAGTGAGTTCCATCCTTACTGAGTGCCTCAGTCTCTCTGAGGTCTACAGTGCTCCCAATACTGGATGACATGCCCTGGGGGATCTTTTTAATCTTCAATATCAATTCACTTCTGTTTATTTTCTCTATTTCCCCTCCAAATACTAGTAGAAGAAAGTCACAACCAGGGTTCTGCTGACCACTCAAGAAAATGACTGCCCATCTTTAATATCAGGATACTTACAGATCTCAGTGTATTCCAGCAACAAAAACTGGAGACTGTTCTCTCATAAAGCAAACTTGTTCCTACAAAATATTTCAGGGCTTTATATTTTATGTATGTATTTATAATTTAAATATATGGTAATGATATACACATGATTTTTGCCACTCTAGTTCTTGTTCAAGGACTGCTATTTGGGAACTAGTAATAGAAAGTGTCCTGGATAATTAACCCTCATTGTGAGCCAGGCACTGTGCCTTTGTTCTACAAACATTGTCTCTCTCACTGTAACACTTCTGGTAAACCGTGTTGCAGCTTTCTGTTGATCAGTGAGTAGTCTGAGGCAATAAGAAGTCTTGCTAAAGGCTTAACGGGCGAGGAGCAAAGACAGGATTCAGGCCCAGCACTTGCATTCCGGAACACACATATTTAACCCTTACCATTCGGTGAAGTGGTTCTCAACATGTCCTGGGCACCAAGAGCAATTAGCACTGCCCAGGAACTGAGCATTCTTGGGCTTCACTTTAGACCTACTGGATGAGATACAAGGTAAACCCCAGGAATCTGTGATTTAACAAGACTCCTAGAAATTCCAAAGTATGCTAGATTTGAAAATGATACCTGGATGCCACTTTAAGATACTCACAATTCTTATATACCATTGATTGCTTTCTATTTATTCCACAGCTCTTTGGAAAATGACTATATATTCTTTAAAGATTAGGCAGATGTGGGTTCATGGATTTTATTCTCTGCAGAGTAGGTCCTTGTAGGATCTCCCATCTAATAGCTATTAAGATGAAAGGTAAATGTTGCCATTTGTCTTGAATGACTTAAGTTCAATTGGGTGTAAAGATGAGATTGTAGATTAGTGAACTTTTCTGCTATTTTTAGCATCTCTGGCACCCTGATATTGTTCCTGTCTCTCATCACATGTGTTTGTGATAATAAGGAGTTACATGAATATAAAACTAATACAGCATTTTGCTTGCATGTGCAGTAATCATTAAAAACACAGAATGAATTATAGCAACATATGGCATTTTAAAATAAGCTTTTCAGTGATGCCAGGGGATGCAGAGCTCATTTGGCTCTGCCACGGAGTGTATATGATATTGGTAAGTAAAGGTTGGAAGAAGTGGTTTCTCTGTGGAATACATTTGAAAGATTTCGTCTTCCCATGCACAACATTGGCACCACACTTATCTCACAAAAATAGTGAGAACAACTAGAGAATTCTCTGAACTTGATTTTCAAGCAAAGCCCTCTAGAAATATGCAGTTATTATTATTAGAACCATTATAGTGCAGGAAGCTTGCAATCCCACAACTGAATTACAATCACGTGGTAAACTCTGGCTATTACATGCAACTGAGCACAAACAATATGCCTTAGAAACTAGCACTGAGACTTATAATTATAAAAAGAATTTGAAGTGCACAGTATTCTGCAATTTCTTATCAGAGATTTAATTGAAGACTTCCTTTATTTTGCTATCTCAAGGATGGTGTTATATGCCCATCACTGAAAGGGGGAGATAAACAAATTTCATGCTCATTTTTAATCTCTTCACCAGTAACAGCATCCTTACTCATCAGGATAAGTTCTCTTTTGTAATTTGTTAGACACTAAGATTTATTTATTCATAGCAATCCAAAGGATACTTTCCTCTTAATTCTCACTCCTAGGCATTCTTGATAGCCTTCACTAAAGTAAATACCTCAAGTTTCTTCCCAGCTACAGTTTCTATAAACCCCTCTATCTGCAGGGGCTTTGTCTACATGGACTAACATGCTAAGTGTACCTTTAACTTTATGGGGTATATGTGTGTGTATACACATAGGTGTGTGAGCATACATTTAGGCCTGTTGGTCCAATTGTATGTGTACGTGCATGCGGAGGGCAGAGATCTATGTTTGGTTCCTTCTTTACTACTTCTCCACCTTATGGTTTCTTTAGATGGTGTCTTTCACAGAACCTGGAGTTCACCAATTCAACTAGAGTAGCTGGCTAGGGAGCTCCAGGAACCCTCCTGTCTCCACTGCCAACTCTGGGATTATAAAGACACAGCTGGGCCTGGATTACTAGTGGTGCAGGGGATCTGAACTTGGTTCTCCAAATTGTCATGGAAACCACTTTCAATGACCTGAGAATAACTTCTCATTGAGTAGATTGTTCCAGCTGGTCATTTTAGGGAAAGCAAAAATTAACAACTGAACAATTCTTTCAGATAATTCTGTGGTATGAAGGAAGGATTTTGCTATCAGGCCTTGGAACATGTTCCTAGGGGTATGGTCAGGTCTCTGGAGAAAAGACTGGAATGAGAAATTCACCAGCCACAACTACCTGTGGACAAATGGCACTTTTCTTCACACCACATGGCTTCATCCTCCTCTCTGCGGAGTGACATTACTCAGACTCCCTGCATGCCTGTCATCAAACAGGTTGACATCAGGGCCAATACCAACCTATGTGGCACTTACGTGTCACTTAGAAACAGATTTTTTTCCTCAATATACTTTGATTCTATTAGTCAGAAAAGTGTCATAATATATTGATTTCATGGCAGCAAGACTCCTTACTGCTGGAAAAGTGTCAAAATGAGCAGACAAACTCTCATAGCTGAAATGGGAATGGTGCTCCCTTGGGATGCCATGCTCTGACGCAGCCAGCGTATAACCTGCTCTAGTCTGCACGGTGCCATGGTTGCCACAGCCCTGGTTTATAACCTCTTTATTCAAACATGGAGCGGAAGGGAAAGGCTGCATAGAGGAGCATACCCTTGGGTTCAATGTGAGTCTGACAAGCACCTATACTTGCCTCTAAAGATGGGAACGGTGAGGTTTCAACGTGACCACCAGGAGGACTTGCCATCATAGAACACTTGAGCCTGAGGAATTTGTGGAGCCCAACACAGAATATTCTAGACCTATCAAGCAAGTGGTCTCCCATGCCATGAAGGCCAGCTCTTCAGAGTGGGATATGGTTGTCAACAAGTAGGGCGAAGAGACACCTACAAAAGGACATTGCGCATCACCTCTATTACTGTTTAGGGTAGAATTATCATAGCCAGTTTGTTATTTTGATGTTGTGGATGTACTACCCTGAAGTAATTTTATTCTGTTTGGCCTCACAGTGCTATCATAAAATATTGTCATAATCTTTGTATGTAGGTACTAGGCCACATATCACAGGGTTATTTCTTCTCTGTTCAAATTCTATTTCAGCAAAGGAATTATTGATCTATATTAAATTTGGAGTTTTTCAGTCTTGACATTTTGCTTAGGTTAATGTTCCCATTGTTTATCCTTAGAAAGTTTGTGAAATGTTCTGTATTAAAAACAAACAAAACAACTTTTAAAAGAAAAATGCCTGTTTGTGAACTGGATGCATATTTTGTTGTATTTTCAAAAAAGATGCACAAATATAAGAAAGTGATAAGAAGATGTGATCCCTCCAGAGACAAAAGGAGAAGCCAGAACTGGGCTCCATTCTTCATTCAGGACAAAGAGGATGAAGTTTATGATTACAGATAAAAACAAACAAACAAACAAACACTTAATTTCAATTTAAAATCTCTTTTTTACCCACAAAACAAATCCAAAGAGGAGCAAAAGTAAAATATCCTGGTTTTAAGCTTTCAAGTTATCTTTTAACCTCCAACCCCCTTCAGGACCTATCAGCAGAGGATGATCAAAACATACCTACATACCTGTTGAAGAATTATTCTAAGTAAATGACAGTGAGTTTGAGAAAAGAAAACGCATTTGATCAACATAACAAAGGGTGACAGTATACTTCTGTTCCTGTTGATGGACGAGGTCATCAGGGAGAGGAACACAGGCTCAGACAAAGAAGGAAGAAGTCACAGAAGCAGGAGAGGCAGTCCCTCACTGACAGAGAGAAAAGCGGTAAACGGAAGGAGAGAGAGCAAAGTTAAGAGACACTCGGGGTGTCTTGATATAAGAGGTTTTGGCTTTTTCATTAAAAAGAAAATAGTATAAGAATTGCAATGAAACTGGCTGTAAAATAAGACAGAGAAGCCAGATGTCCAGGGACCAGCTGGACAGCCAGCTTCCTTATGGTGATCGAGCTTTAGGGATTTCATAAAGAAAATCAGCCTGTAGGGCTCTCTGGGACTGGGCATGTCATGGTTGAGGGTTTTCACATATGTTTGTTACTCAACAAGGGGGTGGTTTTATTGTTGCCATACCATACTCACTGCTTTTGAAATGCAAAAAACAAAAACAAACAAACAAAAAAACTTAAAAGGTGACCTTTTGCTTTTCAAAGTCAAAATAATTCAATAATTTTTAAGGTAATTTTTGACAAGTCGAAAAAAATCAATTGTTCCTAATTGTTTCAAAACTCTTTAACAATGTGACACATATACAAACATATGTATTCCATATGGGGAGGCGTATTTGTATGTATGTATACATATGCATAGAGGCCAGTAGAAAATGAAACCCTCAATGTCATTTTTCAGACACTGATCACCTTTTTGCTTGTTTTGAGGTCTCTCACTGGCCTAGAGCTCACCAAGTATGCTAGGCTGACTGGCCTCTAAGCAACAGGAATCTGCCGGCTCCACCTCCCCAGTGTTTGGCTGACAAGTGCCTGTGCCACTGTGTGTAGCTTTTGTTGTGAGTTCTAGGGATTGAACTCAGGTCCTGGTGCTTGCAATTCAACCTCTTTACTGACTAAGCCTCAACCCCAGCACCAAATTTTCGTGGAAGAACATTCTCCCGACTACTGTGGCGCAGAGACGATCCTGAGAGGAGGCTTGAGTGTGTTCTTTGAACGCTCTTGGACAAGCTAATTACCTATTTATTGGTGTGGTTACCAATGCAGATTCTCAGTCAGCAGCAAAAGCTGAGTGTGAGACTTGGGGTTTCTAGAAGTTCCCGGATGCTGTCAGAATTGTGGGCTGGCAGACCACTTGAGGTGCAAGGACAGATGTAGTTCTCTCTCGCAATTTACATCATTACCACTGGGGAGCACTGAAAAGATCATGGTTGCCATGTTTTTACCTCTGAAATAGTCAGACTTCCCTGGCCTATGGAGGGTTCCGGTATCTTGAGTTCTTAAATCCTCTTCAGGCCACTCTGATGCGCAGGCAGGATTGACACCCCAGCCTCCAAGGATGAGCTGGAACTTGGCAAGTCTCCTTGGCAAGGGAGACTTCTTTGCAGAAAGGAAGAACAGCATGTGGGAAAAAACAAGGGTATACGGATCCAAATGATGTGTTCAGGGAATTTGGTGTCATTTATTTGAAGTTATGGCAGGAGCAAAAGACAGGAGGTGATGAGAGAAGAAACTGGCTGGGCCAATTATAACTGTCTTTTCTAAAGATACACATTTTAAAGATTATTTTATTTTTCTAATTACATGCATGTGTGTTGTGCACATGTATGTGAGTGTGGGTGCCTGTGGAGACCAGAGGCATTAGATTACCCTGGGGCTGGGATTATAGGTGGTTATGAGCTACTTCACGTGGGTATGGGAACCAAACTCTAGTCCTTTGCAAGATCTGCATGCACCTTAGCCACTGAGTCGTCTTCCCAGGCCTTTCAAAATACAGATTTGTGGGAAAATGCTCATAACATAAAGTTTATAAATGTAATTAATTTTTAGTGTCCAACTCAGTGGCATTGGGCACACTCAAATATTGTGGAGCCATCACTACTGTGTATTTCTACCTGAACAAGAAACTTGGTAGCTATTGTGCACTAATTCCATATCTCCCCATTTCCAGCTCTGAGACTCTCCTTTACACTCTGTCTGGATAAAAGTGTCTACTCTACCTTCATCCAGTAACTGATGGAAGTAGATGCAGAGATCCACAGCCAAGCACCAGGCTGAGCTCTGGGAGTCCAGTCAAAAAGAAGGAGGAGAGATTATACAAGCAAGGGGGTGTTGGAGGTCCTTCTGTCTATGTGTTGCTTCTGTTGGCTAATGAATAAAGAATCTCCTTGGCCTGTGATAGGGCAGAGTAGAGCTAGGTAGGGAAAACTAAACTGAATGCTGGGAGAAACAAGGTGGAATCACAGAGATACCATGGAGCAGCCAGAGGAGAAAGACATAAGCCATCAGCCAGAACCTTGCCGGTAGGCCACAAGCCTCATGGTAAAATATAAAATAATGGGAATAGGTTAATCTATATAAGAGCTAGCTAACAATACGCTTAAGCTATTGACCAAGCAGCATTTTAATTAATATAGTTTCTAAGTGATTATTTCGGGAGTCTGGGCAGCTGGGAAATGAACAAGTGGCCTCGCCCAACACAAGGGGTGTCAAGATTGTGACAGGAACCCACAGAGACAGCTGGCCTGAGCTAGTGGGAGCTCACAGGCTCTCCGGATCAACAGCTAGGGAGCCTACATGGGACCAACCTATGACTCCTGCATGTGGGTGACAGCTGTGTATCTTGGTCAGTAGGGCTGACTGGCAATGGGATCAGGAGAGCATGAACTGACTTTTTGGAACTTTTTCCCATAGAGGGATGCCTTGCCCAGCCTTGACGCAGCGGGAGGAAATTAGTCCTTCCTTAACTTGATATGCTATGCTTTGTTGACTCCCATGGGAGGCCCACCCCTTTCTGAATGGAGGAGTAGTCAATGGGGGGCAGCAAGTAGACAGGAAGTGAGGGGAGTGAACAGGAAGAGGGAGGGGAAACTGTGGTTGGTATTTAAAATAAATAAAAAAATTTAATTAGAATAAAGTACCTGCTCTAGATACTTTACATAAGTGAAACCACACAGGTTTTGTACTTTTGTATATGGCTTATTTCACTTATCACAGTGTTTTAAGGTTCATCCATGCCTTATAACATAATACAATTCCATTCCTTTTTGTAGTTGGGTAATATTCTGCCATCTGCATGAACTGTGCTTCGCTTAACCATTCATTTATTGATGTACTTTGAGTTGCTTCCATCTTTTGATAACATAATGAATGCTGCTCTGAATATCTACTTCGCTTATTGACTAGAATGACATGGGAACATTAGGAAATCGGTGCTATGTGGACCTTAAGTCAACCAAATTGGGCTCTCAGAGGATGCTCAAAAGGTTCTGCCAAATGATTCTGATTGAGCAGCCAGAAATAACCTGCTATTATGCCAGTACAGGTCAAGGCACAGGTGAATTCCTTTCAGGGTGAATTCCTTTAAGGATTAGTGTATAACAACTGTCAAAGTGGGAATTGCTGTGAAGTAGTATTTTCTGAGACGTGATAGGACCACTGCACACATGAACCCATCACGTCTGTAGTTGCCTGCATGAGAGAAAGCTGGGATCAGCATAGATTGGGGAGGGACTTGCAAGGCCCCATCCTTAGCTAAGGAGCTCTTGGCAGTTGATGGCTACAGCAGGAGGAAGAATTTTCTTTAAGGGCATGGGCCCTTCTATGTTGCCCATGCTCCAGTGCATGGCCCTGCACCCATGCACATATAGCAGCACTGACTGTACTCAATGTGTTATTTTTTTTAAAAAAAAAAAAAAGAAGGAGGAGGAGGAGGGAGAGAAGTGGAGTTGGAAGATGAATGTGGTGATGATGGGATCCAAGAAGAACTGGAAAGAGGGAGAGGGGAGAATAAAACATGGGTTTTTGCTATTGTTGGTTTTTAAGATATAGAATACAGAACAATCACTTGGAAATCGTGTTGCAGAAGCCTACTAGATGGCCATTCTCAGTCTGGAGGAGTCGAATTTCATGAGATTTTTGTAAAGACGCTGATATAAGTAGCCTAGAACTGGGATTTGAAAGACATCCATTTCAGAACTGTTCAGGGTGACACAGTAATATCGCACATCTTTGGTTCATTTTTGATAATCACACTTGAAATTAATACTTCAAGAGCCATTTGCCACAGGCAAAAATGAGTAAGAGCATGGAGGTGACTGAGAAAATTTGTTCTCTGTAATGAAGAAACAACAGAAACTGATGGAAACACCACATTGCAGATGCTTGATAAATAGTCTTGCCTTTGTCATCAGAGAATCCTGGGACACCCATCATGTTGTTATTTCTCTTACTGCATTAATTTGGAGTAATAGTTGAAAATTATTACATCTACCAATGACTTTAAAGAAAGAGTCAAAGATGATTAAGCACAAACCCTTAAGAAAATCTTTACCATAGCACTCTATGTCGTCTGTGTGAGAATGCATGCTCCACAGTGGAGGCTGACTAAGCTAATGTTTGTTTTACAAGGCAAAATTCTTTAGATCATGATATCTTAACCCTGAAACATGGATGTTTAACTTTTGGGGAATTCATGTGTTTCTTTTTGTTATACTTTCAGGAGTGTTGATCATTTATTCCACACTTAAGTGTGTACATAATGAAGTGACAATCTGTCAAGTCCTCATGCTCGCTATAATAAGCAAGCTTTAAGACTCATCCAACCTTCATCTGTGTTGCTGCACACAGGTTGTTGTATTTGATGTGTCCAAAATGAGGAAAATTTTATGTCTTCCCAAGTATGAATAAGCATGCACATCACTTAACTGTAGAATTATGAATGATGCAATTTTGTACTCAAACTTCAATTGCTATAATTCTTTTGATTAACATGTCCTGCTTCTTGTTTACTTATGCCCTTATGCCTGGGAGACTTCTTTCTCCATAAGAATAAACAGAATTTTACTATATGTGCTCTGAAAAGGAAATAGGTGTTGGCAGTTACAATATATTTTCTTATTTTTATTGCCCTATAAGTTTAACTCTTGTATTCTGACAGCTTTTAAAAGTCCCATGACATTGTTATATTCCCAGAATGACAGGGTCATGGGGAGTTTTGTCTTGTGCATGTTGCACAAGGACATGGATCCTCTTCCAAGAACCTTTTGGTAGAAAAGCAGTCATGTGTCAACTTTGGCTATCTATACAGTGAGACAGTCATTTCTTAGTGGGTCCTATACTTGATGTACTCTATAGTGAAGATTGCAGTGTCCAGTCTTGGTTTGCAAATCCATAGCCCTACTTAGATGCTCTTGGATAGCTTAAAATATGCTAGCCATATTTGGGGACTAATACTAAATCAAAACTAGAATGGCACTCTTAGAGCATCTTCTAGGCGTATCTTAAGCCAAAGCCAGATAGAATCTAAAAACCATCTCCTAAAAGGACAACTGACACATGGATGTTTAATCTAGAGGGAGAACTACTCCTGGGAGATCTGCCAGGTGTGAAAGAATGCCGGGTCTTGCTTTATGTGCAGTAAGAACAGCACTGTAACTCCTCAGCTCCTTGAGCTGATTTTTATTACCTAAAACTGAGTCCTTTCCCATTGTCTGAAGATCAGAGTTGACATTCAACAATTTCTCTGGAGTCTGGCTGCCATTTTTTTAGATTTATTTTTTTTAAATCAACGCAGTTTCTTTTATTGGTTCTTTGGGAATTTCACATTATGCATACTCATCCCGTTTCCTTCCCAGTCCTTCTATGTCTGCCCTCCACCCTTATAGCTTCCCCCACAAAACAGAAAACCAAAAACGAACATTTGCTCCTCTGTCTTTCCCACATCTCTATCACATATTTATTTTGTAATGGCCTGGGTAGCTGTGGTGTGTCGTGAAGTATATCCTTTTTGTTTAACAGCTTCACTTGCAAATGTTCATTGCAAGGAGTTGTTAGTTTTGTTCAAGGTCTCAGATATCTGGTAGATCAACAATACTGGACCCTCACTGAAACTCCTCTCTTCCTGTTGCGGGAGACATGGAGATCCTGTGGCTATGGTTCCGCACGACCAGTTCCTTCATGCACTCAAGCAGATCACAGATAGGATAGATGTTGGGGTGGGCCAACTCAAAGTGCTGGATGTGGGCCTGGGTGGTAGCAGAGTTGGTCAGTCAGGGTTTTCACAGGGACCACCCATCTCAGACAAGGGGCCAGTTCTCCATCCCCCACACCACTGGGGCCAGTTCTCCTGGGGAGGAGGGTACAGTTCTCCTGCTGAGGCAGGCATGCTCACAGCTTTTGGTGGCAACACGAGCCACAGGCATCATCACAGACCGTAACTGCAGCAGGGCCTTGGACCCAGATATGATGGCCTTTGGCAGCATCACAGGCCTGGACCTCACATAGCCCCAGCAGGCCGCCCATATCAGCCTGTCCTCACTGCCGGACCATCTCCAGTTCTGCTTCTCTCCACACTGAATGAACCACTCTGCTTCTCCTTTTCTTCCATGTCTCCACACACACCTGTTTATCACAGTGGTGCCTGCCTGCCCAGGCTGCAGGGTGCTGGGCCGACAAGTCCAGCTGCAAGTTGTGACCTAACTCTGACATCATTGTTCTGACATTTGTCTCAAATGATAGAATTCTATGGGGGGAAAATTATAGCTTAGAGAAAGAGGATCTTTTCTAATGGAAGCTTCTTGTAAAAGCAATGAATTCTGAAATATTATTAAATATTAAACTAATAAGACCAGGAGAAACATATCTGCCCAGTGGGGGTTCCACTCTGAGAAGGATTTCTCACTGTTCCCAGCAAGTCTCTAGCAGACTCACTGACCTTTTGCTGGGCCCTGACAACCCATGGGGTGCTTTCTGGATATTTATACTACCATGCTTATCAAATTATTGTCACTCACTGAACATAGTGGATAATGCACAACATAAATTATTTAAGTAGTATTAATAGAGCAAAAGGCAATATACATTTTTGTGGCTACAATATCTTTACTGAAATAAGCAGTTCCCTTAAGCTGCAGAAAATGCCAATAGTAAGGCCCTGAGGATGCACATCACTGTGCATTTATTTGGTTCTCGGCTTGAAAGATAATGTTGCATGGCCTCAGCCTTTTGTCAGTGTGCAGCTGTCATAACCTGCAGGACTTGGTACTAACAAATAAACTCGCCTCCTTTTGCCTCTGCAGAGGTTTCATTTCATGAGTAAGTTCCTCCAGGAAATGCCTACTACTTGCTCTAGTTTTTTTTTTTCTCATCTGATGCAAAGCCTGTACATGGATGGTGCATCTTGATGGACTTGCTTCTATTCAAAGCCAGCACTTCATTTCAGTTCTGCAATATTCCTCAGAAAGAACCACACTGATGAGGCTCAACAAAATTAGGCAAACACCAAATCAATCTTTCTTTCTTGCTTGCTTGCTTGCTTTTCCTTCCTTCCTTCCTTCCTTCCTTCCTTCCTTCCTTCCTCTTTCTCTCTTTCTCTCTTTCTCTCTTTCTCTCTTTCTCTCTTTCTCTC